>JACMIF010000231.1:0-49861 GCA_014805445.1 Diplogasteroides magnus | reverse complement strand
CAGCTGTATTAGAGCCGTGATACATACACCTAAAGGCACAATCAACTGAAATGAACTCTACGGAATTTTTATTCGACGATACGAAATTTTTATGCTCCAAAACCAAATTTTTTGTACGACAAAACAAAATTTTTGTTCCCAAAAAATACGTTTTTGTTAAGGATTGAATACCACCCCTGAGTTGAGGGAATTTGGTTAAGGTAGATTACTGTATGTATATTACAGTTTGAACGAATATTGCTCATCATTCCCATAAATTTGAATTTGACTACTGTAGTTATTGGCCGATGCCTCTGGGCGGCTTTCTGAAATACTTGTTCTGATCTACTTTGAGCGTTGGGTTAGCGGAGTTTAGCATCTTATTTAGGTATGTTTTCTTTGTTTTTGATTCGTGTTCATGCAGTAATAATATCTAAATTCATAGGGTGTATGAAACACCTGTTAATATACGAATACTATCAGTTTTCTTCCGTTATTCAGAGCGACTGCTAACATCTAACAGTTTTTTTTTCTTCTTCAGAATTTAGCAACTTGGCAGTAGGAGGTGGCGTCGAATGGAAGTTTATACGAGGGTCAGAAAATATTTATTAATGAGATTGAATTCTCATTACAGAGAACGACCAGATCTGCATTGGCTGAGATAGATGAGAATGGAGGAAAGGAAGGGCGTGTGTTGAAACGAGGAGCGCTTGGAGACAATGCTCAAAAGGTTAGGCTGAATACTCGTATAACAAATACACACCATTTGAGAAAGATTTCTTGATTCTATTGATAGCTTGTTTTTGAGGGGGGCATTGTCAAGCCACGAGGGCTAACGGTTCGACCTCAAAAACCCTTGAATGTTCTAAATGAGCAAGAGGGACCCGAAGTAAAGAGGAGAGCTGTGGCGGTGGATATAGCTGGAAAGGTGAAGAGACCTACGAATGGACCTACGAGTAATGAATGTGATCTTTTGACTGAGGACTATGTCAAGGACATTAAGGTAGATTTTGGAATTGATACAGACAAATACGTTTTTTATAAATCAGGAATACAGCTTCTCTATCGAAGAACAGTACACTGTTGATGAAGACTTCATCTCAGACAAGGCTGTCACAACGAAAATGAGGAGCATTCTAGTAGATTGGCTCGTGCAGGTAACGAATTTTTCAGAAAAATTTATGATGATGATCTCACTATTTTTCTAAGGTTACTTGCGTTTGATACGAGATCTCTGCGAAGCAGTATTCGCATTTTTGCAAAGTTATCAAGAATTTTTTTTATCGTGGATGATTTTCTAACAACACATACAAATTTGCCAATATATTCCCATTTTTTGAGTTTATACAAAATATATTTTTATTTATTTACTTGCTGATCTGAGTACAAATTTCTATTTCGCAAATTGACTTTAAAACCTTCACCTGAAAAGGGCAGGTGTTTTGCACGCGGTACGAGGGAGATTATCATCCTGAGCAAATATATTTGATGTCGTGACAAAATTTTTGATGCGACTCAAAAATTCTGGCAAGGTCGACTTTTGTCAATGATTAAATACCGCCCTACAATATGTATCTTTTAGCATCTGCTTGCATTAGCATGTGTTATTATTTTCTTTACGGTTGTTTTTTAAAGGTTCACAGCCGTTTCCATCTTCTTGCTGAAACTCTTCATCTCACAGTGTATCTAGTGGACAAATTCCTCGATAAGTATAACGTTGACAAGAATGAACTGCAACTCGTGAGTGTCAATTCAATCAGTAAAGATTATCTTTATATCATAGGTTGGAATTAGCGCAATGTTCGCAGCGTCTAAGTATGAAGAGACATACGTTCCAGACATCAAAGATTTTGAATTCATCACAGACAATGCATTCACGAAGAAGAACTTGGTATGTTCATTTAATGCTATTGTTTTTGCTTATGTAACAGTAATCTTAGATTCGAATGGAGATGCGTGTATTGCATGCAGTTGAATTTGACTTGGGAAGAATTCATTCAATCAACTTCCTTCGTTCATTCTCAACTAAAGTGGATGCAGACCACAGCACTCATCATCTTGCGAAGTTCTTCACTGAGGTTTGTTGTTGATTGAAATAGTTGATTATTGAATGATATTGAGTTGACCCTTCTGGATGCTTCATTCTCTTGTGTTCGTCCTTCACTTGTAGCTGGAGGAGCATTCTGGTTGGCAGTACAATTGAGACAATGCAGAACAAGTGTCGCCAAACTATTCTCTTCCATTCCAGTCAAGAATGCAGCAGAGGAGATGAAGGAGTATGTATTGTGATGTGATGTGTTGATTGAGAATACATTCAGAATGGGTGCACGAGTGGCTGCATGTGTTGTGAGGATACGAGTATTGGGAAAGTTGAAGGCCATCTCTGATAAGGTATTCGACTACTTGTATCTTGTGATGATTGTTCATTTTAAGTATTCGTCGTCTAAGATGCACCATGCATCTTCACTATCAGAAGGTGACATTGAAGTACTGGAAAGGATCATGAGGAACTGTGACCAATAGATTACCATCGAAGTGATTCATCTGAATTCCCTCACTCAAAATCAACATTCTTCGTTAGCATCGTGAACCTATGTGACAATAATAACGCTAAGCGTGTCCTTCCTCAATTGTGCTAAGCATTGACTGCTAAATATATGGTATGCTCCCAAGGAGTATTGAATGTTTCTGCCATTTCTTTGCGTTCTGTTTTAGAAGCTCCCCCTATTTCTACTGTGTATCAAACTGATCTATAACATATTGACCTCAACTAGAACATGTCTTGTAAATACATATTTGATTGCATTTCGTGATATCATTCCAATTTCTTTCAATCTACCTTTCCCCTTTATATAGTTATATTTATTGACTGTCTAATGATTTTTTCCACTGATTGCTCATATGACGACCGTATCAAGTGAATAAATACTTGTAATGGGAATTAATTGGAATAAATTGGTTAGGATGATGTATGCAATCATCATGCATAAGTACCTCTATATCCTAAGTACATAGTACACAGTTTTGAATATGTCTCTGTAGATGGCTGAGCGATTGGAGAAGTGGCTGGGCAAAAAGATGGAAATAGAGTTAAAGGATGGCAGGCTAATCAGAGGGAATTTAGTGTGCACAGACAAGGATCCTCACATTGTAATGACTGGGTGAGTGTTGAATTGTATTCCATGATTAACATGTTTATAGTTGTGAGGAGAGATGGCCAGGAGAATGTTCCACTCGTCGAATTGGACTCATAATGGTTGCTATCAAGAACTTGACTGCAATAAGACTCATTCAATACAAGAGTTCACAACCAAATGTTATCTGAGAGTCTATTTGTGTTCTAGTCTATCCCTTTCTTACTGGTATCATGAGAGGATGAATAAGTCCATTTATGTACCCCCTTGTACATACGTGTGATGCACAAAGACATTGTCATTCCCGTTGTTACTGTTTGCAGCAGTGTCCTCAGACACTCAGAATACCTCAGTTGTTCTTCTCAAGGTGTTCCATCTATCGATATTCATGATGGCAGCACCTGTTGCCAATGCGTCATCCCCTTCTCCCTTCTCTTTCTCTTCATATTTACTTATTTTGATAGTCAAATGAGTTCATGGTGGAAAGGATCGATGTTGTTTACTGCTTTTGCATGACTCGCGAGGGGCTGGGATAAACAAAGTGTGGGTGTAGGAAAAAAAGGCGTGTGGTGTAGTTGTGGCCCTTTGCTGTCACGACATCATGTACTCTTTTGAACATGAAGACAACAACTACTCTCTACTGGGATAATCGTGTCTCCTCTTCTGTCCACTCATTGCTTGATTGAGTTCTCGCCCAAATAATTCTCATTTCTCTGTTGTGCTCATACGTGTGTTCTCCTCTTTTGCGGCTAGTGCATGTACTATTTTTATTCCTTGCACATGCTCCTAAATGTCGAACATTTTGTCCGTGAAATGAGAGAATGAGTCAACTGCGTCCCTCTTCTCTTTTGCATCTTGTGTTAACAAACCGTCTCTCTCTCACTATTTCATTCCCTTTTTGGTGTTCTTTTAATGAGACTACCCCTAAAAGAGAAGTGTTTGAATGTAGAGAGTAGAGGGAGAAGGGACAGTCGTTTGATTGCCTTATCTGCTGTCCATTCTGTCTGTTTTGACTGTTGAGATAAGGGAAAGGGTGTCCACTCATAACCCATTTCTACCTTGTTTCTTCTTTCTCTATCTCTTCTTCGTGCGATTTATGGTTCCTTGCATTATTCATGTAAAACAGTTGGAAAGTGAGCTTATTTATGTTGCTGTTGAAAGATTTGTGAAATCACGACTGGTGATTAGAGAAACGACGACATTACACGCGAATTAGAGAGATGACAGTCACCAGACGGCCAGATTCATATTCGGAAAATGAACTGTGTTTACATGAATAATAATTCTATTCTTCGCACGTTTCCCTTGACACATTTTGATGATAAAATACACGGTTTGAGGGAAGGACAACATAAGAGAGCGAAGAGAGATTGAAAAGGAAGACGAAGATGGTCTTCGAATCATTGGTGGCTGATCTCCTCAATCGATTCCTTGGAGACTTCGTAGACAATCTCGACTCATCTCAACTCAACATTGGAATATGGGGAGGTGAGGGGAGCACTGTCATAGGGATGAAAAACTCTTTTGTATAGGAGACGTCAAATTGGAGAATCTGGAGATTAAGGAGACAGCATTGGATGAACTTGATCTTCCTGTTAAACTAAAGTGAGTAGAGACATTGTTGTCATTTGTATGTTCTCATTTGAGATTTGGATACATTGAATCATTGGTACTGAAGATTCCATGGAAGAATTTGTATACTGAGGCTGTAGTGGCAACGATCGATGGAGTACAACTCATCGTTGTATGTTGATGATGAAAGAGTGAATGGAATGGAATGATTGGAGGTACCCAATAAGGGAGTCGTGTACAATGAAGAGAAGGCAAAGAAGAATACAAAGGAAGTGAAGGAGAAGACGTTGAATAGATTGGAAGAGGCCAGAAAGAATAGAAGGTATGAGGAATGATGAAGGGGATTGAATGAAAGTACTTGTGATAGGAAGACTCCTGATCCACAAGCAGATTCATTTGCTGAGAAGATGGTGGCACAAGTAATCAAGAATCTACAGGTATGTCAATGAAAAGAAGGAAAGGGGAAAGGGAAATGATTGAGGTGGCAGTACACAATGTTCATGTACGATTTGAAGATAAGTACACGAATAGAGACAGACCATTTGCTGCTGGAGCAACCCTGTCTAGTCTACAATTGAATGTGAGAAGGGAATGAAGGAAGGGAAAGGAAAGGGAATTATAGACAACTGACTCGAACTGGATGAAGACCATACATAAGGAAATGGTGAAGATTGTACACAAACTGGTGAGTCTTGTCTTGTGTCCCCTCTTGTATTGAATGCCCTCAGGTGGATCTGGATAGTCTTTCTGTGTACTGGGATAGTGATGTCAAACTAATCTCCGATCTGAATGACAAGAAGGATATGAAGAAGAAGATGAAGGAAATGATTGCAGTTGGAGAGAAGAAGAGTGGAATCAAGTATAGTAAGTGAATGAAGGAATGGAAGGAGGGAAAGGGAGAACATTCAGTCCTTGAACCAATTAAGATGCAGGCTAAGTTGTCTCTCAATCAGAAACCAGAAGTTGATGGAAGCAATTGGAAGATTCCAAAGGTTGAAATGGAGAAGATATGATAAGATTGTAATGAATAGGTTGATCTTGCCATTGATATGGATTCACTCACAATGGCAATTGGAAAGATGCAATATCAAGATGTTCTCTTGTTCCTCGAAGCACAGGTTTATCCTCTATTAAGAGATGTTATTATGTGTTTTGTACTTAGGAGAGATTCGGTCTGGCTACTCAATATCTGAAGTACAGGCCACATCTCAATGTGTACTCAGGACATTATAAGGAATGGTTTGTGGATTGGAGAGAGGAGAGATCGAAGTGATTCTCATTCTTCAGGTGGCTATTCGCATACAATTCAATTCTAATGGAAAAAGTGAGAAGGAGGAGAGAGAATTGGAGTTGGAAGAGAATGAAGGCACACAGGTACAGAAGGAAAGAGAAGGGAAAGAGGATGAGATTGAAGGGATCTCGTCAAGAAATACACTGCTGCATGGGTATTGAAACAGACAGAGAAGACTCCTCCTGCTGATTTGACAAAGACAATACAGGCATTGAATGATGATTGAATCATTTGAATAGTTGAATGTTAAGGATGCCGAGATGAAATTGGATGTATTCAATGTCAATGTTGCACGACAACAGGCAGAAATGGAGATTGACAGAAAGGGATTGACTAGACTTGAGGATCAACAACAAGGATGGACTGCATGGGCAAAGAGTTGGTATGTCACAACTACCGTATACGCCCTTCAATACAGTATCCTTTGAGGTGGGGAGGAAGTGGCAATGGCAATGCCCCCAAACCTCCTGGAAAGGCAGGTGACATTGCACAGAAGTTCCAAGAAGCAATGACCCCTGAAGAGAAGGCCAAACTATTCGAGGCAATTGATTATCAAGTGAGGAATACTGTAGAATGTAAGAAGTGAAGGAATGATCTTGCAGGAGAATATGCCACCTACCAACTATCCGAAAGAGTTTGTGGAGAATCGAGTGGATTTCAAGTTGGGACAAGTATGAAGCGATTACTGTGATGGTGTGAGTTGTTGATGTGCAGGTGAGTATAATCGTGGAAGGAGCCATTCAAATGGACTTCGTTGGTCTACACGCAGCATTGCAACAGAGACCTAGTGCAGGGGCAATCAAGTAAGAGAAAAGGGAAAGGAAAGGAAGAAAAGGGAATGAATTGAGTCTGACTGCAAGAATATCTGAAGTAAGAATGGATGGATGTGGAGAAGAAATGTTGAGAATGAGAGAGAAGAGTGACTGGTTGATGGTTGAGGTATGCATTGAATTGAATCATTTATAGTCACAATGAATTGTCAGAGGACTCCTTCCTCTGCGAATTGGCTACAAATTGAGGTTTTCGTGCAATAGAACTGATTAGAGTCGTTCATACTAACATCTTGGCTGTTCATTAATATATTTAGAATAATGAATATCAGACGACGAAGATGAACATTGATGATGCTTGATTAAGGTGGATACAAATCCCATTTCCGGAGGATACGATCAGAAGGTGTCATTGAGAGTAGCCCCTGTCAATCTCATCTATCATGCACCTTCAGTGAATAGAGCCATTGATGTGAGTCCATGTTGTATTCCCTGTCATTCATTCGCATTCAGGTGTTCAAACCTCCTGAATCAGTCAAATTGAATCAATTGACAGCAGCAGCAATGAGTCGATATGAGGAAGTGAAGACAAGAAGTGTCACTGGATTGGCACATGCAGTAGAGAAGAAAACGAAACTTGTACTCGATATGGTACTCTTACAATACATGATACAGTATACATTGATTGATATTCAGGCCATTCAACCTGCCACAATCTTCATCTGTGAAGGAGGAACATTCAATGAATTCAAGCCCATTCTCCTTGCCGATCTCGGACTTCTTACCATTAACACAGTCGACACTACGACTACTGTAAGAGTATGGAGTTGTGGGTGGAATACTGTAGTTGATTTGAGAAGCCGACAACGGACAAGATGGCGTCTTTGATGGAAAAGGCATACGATAAGTTCCGAGTGAAGATAAGCAATGTAGTGGTTGTATTGGGAGAGGTGAGAGAATGGAATGAGAATGAAGATTGGAGTGAATGATGGTAGAATCTGAAAGAGGCTGAAAAGGCCCGAAGTGAACCTTCTTCCACTCTTCATCTTCTTCGTCCAACTGGATTAGATATTGAACTACACAAATGTGGAATAGACGATCTCATGCTGCCCAAGTGAACCTCTTTCTTCTTTCCCCTTTGTATATTGTCTATTTAGACTTCGTGTAATTGGAGCCCTTCCTGATATCGTAGTTAGTCTCTCTGATGAACAAGTGATTATCCTCATGAAACTTGTTCTCTCAATTCCCAAACCACCACCTGAACCTACAACGAAGAAGGTATTCGGATGGATGAGATATACAGTAATGTGACGCATCTTTAACAGGAAGAGGAACTGATTGCACCTGCGAAGTTGAGAGATAGAGCAAAGATGAAAACAATTATGGAGGATGATGTGAGTTGAAAGAAGAAGAGTAAGTGACATAATGGATGTTGAGGTTGAATTGGAAGAAGAGAAGAAGGAAGAAGATGAAAGTGTTCTAGCAAAGAACAATCAACAAGTACAAGTTGAACTCGATCTGACACTTAATGAGGTAGTCAAAGAAGGAAGAAGAGAATGAAAGATGGATTGAGATTGGAGTGATTGTTAGAAGAGGAGATGATACTCTGGTGGCATTCTCTATATTGGGAATGAAGTGTACTGTACAAATGAGGACATATGATATGGTAGTGAAGGCAGAGGTAAATGAAGAGAGAAGACAAGAAGGGATATCGATCATATTGAGATGGGAGCACTTAGAGTGCAAATGCCACAACATTCATCTCTCGAATCATCTCGACCTCATTTGTATCTTGTGGACAATGAACAGAAGGAAGGACCTCTCCTCAGTCTACAACTCATTCAGGTACAGTATCCCCCTCCCAATGTATGAATATGGACATTGAGGCTCAACCAGAGTCTCCCTTCTTCGCCACTGAATACAAAAATACTGAACAAGACATCAAACTTGTATTCACTGCACTCACAGTGTCACTTCATCAAGTAAGAAGAAAGAGAAGGGAAAGGGAAGTGGATTGTGATTGAGGAAGGACTGGTGGAATTGAAGAAGTTTGGAGAGGAGATACAAGGAAAGATGAATGAATTGATGGGGAAGAAGGATGATGATGAGAGTGAGTGAATGAGGAGAAGAGAAGGAAAGGGAGAAGATTACAGAAGAAGAAGTGATTGGAATAGAAGAAAGTGTTACTGATGCAGTTGGAAAGAAACTATCACAAGTAATGACAAGAAGTATGGACTCACTCAATGCATTGAGGAAGGATACGCGGAAGAAGAGTCGAAAGGTAGATACTGTAAAGGGAAAGGAAGATAATGATCATTCAGATAACAACTGATATTGTTGATGAGAATACTGTAGTCAATATGAAGGTTGACGCTTCATTCGGTGCACTCAATGTACATTTGGGAACAGATAAGACACTCGAGTCTGTGATGACAATTTCTGATGTACGTCAATCATACAGTATCCCCTATTGATTGAATTACAGATCAGAGCAGGTGTGAAGATGATGAAGAGTCAGATGGATGTGTATGCAACATTGAAGAACATAACAGTAACAGATTCTGCGAAGGAGGCCAGATACAAGTGAGTGGAGAGTGTATTCAACCTGATTCAATTGGATATTGAGATATCTTGTTTCTGTGGCTGGAAAGGATGGAGTCATGATCAGATTTGATATGACACAATTCAATAGAGAAGAGAAGAACAAGAGACCAACTGATTTGGATATGAGAGTCAAGGTGAATATATTCACTTACAGTATACCAATCTCTTCTCTATAGCTTCGAATGGCTCGTCTTCGATTTGTCTTCGTCAATTTGTGGGTGTCGAGAGTTCTCCTCTGGCTGAAACCCTTCCAGGTATCCCATCCTCTCATTCTCCCTACTCATTCTTGTATCCCTTGAGGCTCAAGCTGTAGCTGCTGCATCTGCTGCATCGACTGCTGCAACAGCTAAGGCTGCACAGGCTGCACAAGATGTGAAGGCAGTAATGGAGGAAAGGCCTCCTCGTATTGAATTGGATGTTCATCTGGAGGCTCCACTCATTGTTGTTCCTCGTCTTTCCACTTCAACTGATGTGATCATTGTTGATTTGGGTATGAAAGACATTGTCTATCCTCATTCAATTGTCATTCCAGGATCACTCGAAGTGAATAACAAGATTGTTGCTGAGAAGGTCAAGACTGGCATTGTAGTTGTAGATGGAATGGAAGTCAAACTGGCAGATATGAATGTTGCCATGTCTGTCTTGTCTTATCTTTGATTGTATTGATTGTATTGAGTGGTGCAATGGATGAAACAGGAACATCCATTTCATCCCGTCGTCATGTTCTTTCTCCACTTACATTTGCTGTTAGAGTACAGAGGAATCTGATGTGGAATGAGAACAAAGAGGTCAGTCTGGAGAGAGGGAAAGAGATTACAGAAGATGATTACAGAAGCCACAGGCAGGAGTAGACATGCACTTATCGAAAGTAGAGGCCAGATTGAGTCAGAAGGACTATGCAACCATTATGAACACTCTTTCTGGAAATCTAGCTGAGAAGGTATTGGAATGAAGGAATGAGAAGAAGAAAGAGGATGAATTGAGGTGGAAGATGATGACATGCAAGAAGTATTCACTCCTCCTTCTGTACGAACTCCACCATTACATTCATCTGAAGAGAAGAAAGAAGAGGATAAGGGACATCCTGGAGATAGGTTAGAAGAGAAGAAGGAAAGAGAAGGAATGGAAGGACATTCAGAGTGGGAGATGCAACCAAGGCACCTGATGTTGAAGTGAAGAAAAAAGATGAGAAGGAAGTACAATTGGATGTTAAATTGAGAGTAGATGAGATCAAGGCTGTACTACAAGTGAGAAGAAGAAGAGAAAGAGAGAATGAGAGAAGAGATTAAGGATGATGATGATAGTGGAATTGCTACTCTTAGTATAAAGGCATTCAGGACAAATGCAAAGGTGAAAAGAAGAAAGGGAAGGATAGTCAAATGGATGATAATTGTAGATTGTTGTGGATGGATCAATGGATGTTGCACTTGCATTGGGTGCATTCACTATGTATGATGATAGACAATCAACGAAGATTCGAGAATTGATGGAGGTAAGGGAATGAAGAAGAGAAGAGAAGAGAAGGGTATTACAGAAGAGAGGAGATGCAAAAGAAGATCTTGTCAAGCTCAAGTTCCTTCAGAATGCCCAACAGGATAAGAAGGGTGAGGATGAGATTGGAATGAGTATTCATTCTTATCTTCAGTCGATCTCTCAATGTGTGCGTTCTTCATTTGTCTCTGTCCTGAATTCCTGGGAAACATGGCCAAGTTCTTCTCTGTTGAGAAAAGTGAAGAACAATTGGAGAGGGAGAAGGCTGATGCAGAAAGGTTACAACATGAACATCTAGGAGAATACCGTAATCTTACTTGATATTCAGGAGGAAGCTGGTGGGATCATCTGCAGAAAGGGCAACAGCAGGGGCTACAGCACCTGCAAGTGCACCAAGTGGAGGAACATTGGCATTGGATGCAGATATTGAAGGGATTGAGGTGAGAAGGAGAAGAGGAGGAGGGGGAGGAAGAGATGAATACAGGTCATTCTGGTAGAAGACTCAATGAGACCAGACAGTAGTCAGGCACTCATTCTACGATTCAATTGTAAAGTGAAGAGTACCCCAGTGAGTGAAGGAGAGAGGGATAGAGAAGAAGAGAAGAGTATTACAGACAGAAACTGCAGAAGTTATGAGTGGAGGAATAGAAGGACTTCACATATACTCATCCTATTACAATCTATCGAAGAGAGATCAAGTCACTTATGAAGTGAATGAACAAATGAAGAATGAAATGTAATGAGTGGTCTTAAGGTACTCAAAAGGGCTGATATTCTATTGGATGTATCAAGTGACAGAGAAACAAAGGCATTGGAAGTCAAAGTTAGTCCCTTTCCATTCATTCTTTCCATCATTGTCATCCTCAGGTTGTTTCAACTCCTCTTGAACTTCACATGGCTCCTTCCATCATTCGAATGCTTTCTGCTGTGGGCAACGAATTCTCAACTGCCCAGTCTCATGTGAGTCTCAAAGGGAAGAGAAGGGATTACTGTATGTTGTCAGTCATCATCAACTTGTCCATCGGCCCCTCGTGTTCGTCGATTCAATCACTATTGGCAACCGAAGCCATTGAATGAATCCAATCATTGGTTCCTCAAGGTAAGAATGGAAGGGAAGGACTCTTTCAATCACTTGACTATAGGTACAAACAGCAGAAGAAGCAGTAGAAGAGATGGGATCAGAGCCCCCTATTGGACCAATTGAGAAGGCTGTTGTACACTTCCCTACAATATCTCTTACTATTGAGGCAGATGATAACAATGTATATCATTGTCCCATTGAGAGTACTGTAATGATTGATTGAGGTGAGAACTCCTCTTGTTCTTCTTGGTCTTCGACTCAATCTTGTCGCTGCCAATTGGTCAAGTGCACTCAAGGCTGAAGGTGATGTCGGACTGCAGATGAACTACTTCAATGAAAACATTTCCGTCTGGGAACCTGTCAGTTTGCATTCCCCTATTACAGTATCCTTTGTTCATTGACAGGTTATTGAGCCTTGTGAGACTGAAGATGGAGGATTCGAGACATGGTCAATGCAGATGAGTGTTAGTCTTAGATTCGTATTCCTTTATTGATTGATTGCCTTTAGATTGTTGGTCGTAACAAATTGGATCCTCTTGATACTCGTCCTGATATGGCAGTTAAGATAGAGACTGATAGAATGCTCAATATTACATATACAAAGTCTCTCTATGAACTAACATCCAAGTTGAGTGAGGTCAGTTGTTCTTGTTCTCTCTTCTCTCATCTTGTCATCCCCTCAGGCATTCACTGCTGCAGCCAAACAGATTGCCCCTCCATGTGGGACTGAATTGCCAGGAGATGAACCCTTCCTTGTACTCAATGATAGTGGAGTCGCTGTCAAGATACACAATTCATCGACTCTCAAAGTAAGTTGTCATTGAATGGGAAGGGAAGGGAAGACATTGAGGTATCTGATGATGATAGACCCATTGATGCCACTCATGGAGAGTTTGTAAGACTACAATTGAAGGGGAATAAGGTGAGTGGAAGAGAATGGAAGAGAAGAGAATGGACATAGGGAAAGAAGGAAGAGGAACATGATCCATTTGGACCACCTGTACAACAAGAATCGAGGATTGATATGATGTAAGTGGAAAGAGAAGGGAAGAGAAGAGATCGAATGGTTACAGTATGGAGATGTGTGGAGAGAAACAGGAAGTACAAATTGGAAGGGCAGGAAAACAAATGTTATTGGTGGAGGCAAGAATGAACAGAGGAGAGGCTGGGGAAGCAGAATTGATGGAAATGAAGAAGGTAGGAATAGAGGAGAATGGAAGAGGATGAAGGGAATGAATAGGTACTGGCTGAGACAAGAGTAGAAGGAGGAAGAAGACTACTCACTCTATCATCACACATTTGTGTACAGAATCATCTTGAGACTGAAGTTGAGGTTAGTATTGGATACTGTAACTATGGAGGAAGGGTTATCGATTGAGTTGTTCTCTCGTCGTGACAATTCATATGATCCTTGTGGAAGTGTTGCATATGGGGAGAAGATGAATGTTGCATTGTCCCTTCTGTATACTCCAGATGCCCAATTGTTCTTCAAACCAGTAACAGATAAGTGAGTGGAAGGGGGAAGGGAAGGGGAGATGGAATGATTCAGATGGGATGTATCTGATGAAGGAGTATGTTGGAAGTCATTCAAGGGAGGATTCACTCAGATTGTAAGATGTGCATCATCTACAGCAGAGAAAGTGGATAGAGGAGACTTCTATTGTGAAGTTGTAGTGACAATGGAAAAGTGTAGATTGGGTTAGTCATTCTCATTCATTTCTTATACAATTGACATTGAGGAACCTCTCATGACTTTGCATACACAATCCATCTTCATCCTCCTCTCATCTTCCAGAATCTTCTTCCTTCTACTCTTCGAGTTGTCAAACCGGTATTACTCACTTCTGATTGACTTGGTTGAATTATACTATTGAGACTGAGATGGAATTGGAAGCAGGAGATGCAAATGTATTGAATGTTGTCCCTGGAGAGAAGATCAAACTATCTGTAAGTGGAAGGAGAAGAGAGGAGGGAATAGATTACTGTATCAGGTGAATCATCTGGATGAGACCTACTGGTTGGATATGACTGTTCCAATTGACAAACCAGATATCAAAGTGGTTGCCTTGAATACAGAGAGTGGATCACATGAACTGGTGAGTGACTCCCTTTCATTCTCTTAATCCCTATTGTTCTCTTAGCTTCTTGGTATTCGTTGGTCTCGTGAACATGGTGGACTAAGAGCAGCATTGTATGCTCCATTCTGGATGGTTAACAACACAAGTCACACACTCACACATCAGGTGAGTCATTCCCATTCAATTCCTTAGTTGGTAGTTAGAGTGGCTTGTGCCTCTCGTCCCCTTCCACTCTCTCATATCTCCTTCTTTATCATCAATAGATACCGTATCCCCTCTTTTCTCATCTATCGATACCGTATCCTCTCCTTTCTCGTCAATCAAAACCGTATCCTCTCCTTTCCCCTTGCCTTCTCTGCAGGAGTCAAGTTCGGGCTTCTTGGATGCCTCCACCAGTCGCTGTGTTCCTTGCAAGAGGAAGGGCGCCCTTAATGAGGTCCGCATACTGTAGCCATTAGTAAACGGTGTACTGTACTCACTTTGTCTCTCTCAGTCTACCGTATCCTTGTCCCTTTGCCCACATCTGCACTGTACACGATTGTGAATGATGCTTGGTAGTTTGTTTGTTTGCTGTGAGATGTTGGTTGTTGTGTTGGTTGATAGGATCTGGTGGAGGATAGGGTGAAGGGATTATCACAGTATTTCTTTATTCACTCAGCACTCATTTGCATGCGTTGCTTCTGCCTTTTCATTTCCTTTGTGTCATTCTTCTTTCCGTATTCAATACCTTGTTTCTCTTCAGGGTGAAGCCTTCTGTGTTCACAAACCCAAGTCCGCCCCTCTCATTCTTCCCTTCCCAAGTGTTGATCTCGGACAGAAGAAGAAGGTGAGAGACTACCGTAATCCTATATTATACAGTATTGATTGAGGCGCGAGTTCAAGTGGGAGACTCTAAATGGTCGGATGCCTTTCCACTGGATACAGCGGGTAATTCATGGAGAGTAACATGTAAGAGTGCAGATCGAGACTTGGATGTAAGTGAATGAATGATTGAATGGAAAGGGAATTGATGTGTTTAGTTGACAGTTGACATTCGATTGTGTTCATCTGGACTAACAAAGGTTGTCACATTTAATCCATTCTATCTGGTATCCAATTGTGGAAGAATGGATATGGAAGTGAGAGAGGATGGGAAGAATGAATGGACTACAGTACCTGCAATGACTGTAAGACTCGTTATCGACTGACTCGAATGAATAGACTATTCAGTGCATTGGAATCTATCCAGTACAGAGTGTCAAGAGAAAGTTGATGTGTGTTCGATATGCGGGATCAAAGAAGGAGTCTCTTCTATTTCCAATCACTGAGAATATCGATACATTTGCCCATATTGATGATGATACTTGTGGAGGTTAGTGAATGAATAGAGGGAATGATTCAATTGTCTCTTTCAGTCCAAGTATCTGTTACTGTGGCTGAATCTTCTGTTGTTGTTCATTTGAATCCATTTGCACCTGGAATGGCCCCTGCTCACATTATCAACCACACAAATGTACTGTAGTGTCTAGAGGGGGAATGATGTGATGATCTCTATTCAGTATGTTGTACGATTCTCACAAAAGGGAGGACACAGTGAAACAAGACTCAAACCAAGGGAGACATGCATGTTCACATGGGCTGATTGTACTAAGGAGAGAATGATAGAGTTTGCATGTGGAGAAGGAAAGGTGAGGAAGGGAGGGAGAGGGAGGATGAAAGAGGATATTGAAGGGAGAGGATTCACTTGATCAGACTCGATTCTTTGAACTACAACCAGATGGTGCCAAGAAGAGGTGAGATAATGAATGGGGAAGAGATAATGAATTGTTATCTTTGAGGTACATCTATGTGGTTTCATTCCTCAATGGAAGACAACGAACTCTTCTATTCGAGAATGATCTCACTCTGGCAAGAGAAGCAAATGGAAGTTGGCAGACTGATCAGGTAATCAATACAATCCCTTTCCTTGTTCTTACTCTGTCCTCTCTCAGATCAGTATGCTCACTGAACTACAATTGCATGGAGTAGGCATCTCAGTAGTAGACAATGTGGTTGGAAAAGAGGTGAGGAAAGAGAAGAGAAGAAGGGAAGGGAGGAGATATTACAGATACTGTACATGGGAATATCATCATCTGGAATACTATGGGAAGAGGAAGCAAAGAAGGGAAGATTTAGAGTGAGAAGAATGAATGAAATATGTCAATGACTATTGTTGTAGCCATTCAAAGTGAGTGTAATGGAATGTTTGGAGGAAAAGTATCAGGAATATCTGGCTAATGAGGAACAATCACAACAAGTAAGAGTACTGTAGGAAGAGAAGAGGGAATGAAGGGTTACAGTGGATGGAGATTGATACAATGCAATTCGACTTCAAGAATATGATTATGAAGAATAAGAAGAAGAAGGAATTCAAGATAAGAAGATGTTTTGAGAAGGTAAGAAAGGAAAGGAAGAAGGAAGAAGAGATGGAATACAATTAAGGGAATATGGGCATCTTATGGACAAAGCAAAGAAAGAACAAAGGCCCATCTTAAAGTGAATCATATTCAAGTCGATAATCAAGTAAGAGGATAAGGTGAAGATGAAGGAGTAGTTGTTTGTTTAGTTGGATGCATGTGTATTCCCTTGTATGTTGGCTGTTGTTCCTCCACCAAAGAGTGTTATACAAGACAATGCACCCAAACCATTCCTGGAAGTATCTATGGTTAAGAGACAAAGTGAACATTCGAGTGTTCCTGAGGTTAGTCAAAAGGGAAGGGAGTCCTTCCATTCTATTCCCTTTATAGGTAGAGTATCTCAAAGTATTGATGCAAGAATTGGCAGTGAGAGTGGATCAAGGAATAGTCAATGCCCTTCTACAATTGATTGCAACAGAAGAAGAGATCAAGTTATATGATGTGAGTCATTCATTCCATTCATTCCATTCATTCACTCATTTCAGAGGGAAGCATTCAGAGCTGATTATGCACTTACTGAGACTAATCTGGAAGATGTTGCACAATCATGGAAAGTACAGAAACCAAAGAGTTTCTATCATGATCTACACATTTCTCCCCTTATGGTATGACTCTTGATTGTATTAATTGACTATTCTTATCTCTTTAGATTCATCTTTCATTCTCACTTGGTGGTACAACAGGAGATTCATCTTCTGTCTCTCTTCCCATTCAGACTCAATTCTTCTCAGTTATTCTCAAATCAGTTGGAGTCACTCTTACTGACATGCAGGACGTTGTATTCAAGTGAATACTCCCCTTGTCCCTCTTACAGTATACTCTTATAGATTGGCCTATTTCGAGAGGAAATGTGTCTTCTACAGTAACGATGCTCTGACAGGAGAGGTCGTATCCCACTACACTAAACAGGTGAACATTCCACTACGACATTGAATCAATTGGATACAGGCGATCAAACAATTGTATGTTCTCGTGTTGGGATTGGATATCATTGGAAATCCATTCGGATTGGTACGAGATCTGTCGAGTGGAGTAGAAGATCTATTCTATCAACCATTCCAAGGGGCTATTCAAGTGAGAGAAGAAGAGACTATCGAGAGGAAAGAGTCAATGTTGAGGGACCAGAAGAGTTTGCTGCTGGAATGGCATTGGGGGTACAATCTCTAGTGGGACACACTATTGGAGGAGCAGCTGGAGCAGTGGGAAGAATAGCTGGTACAGTAGGAAAGGTAAGAGAAGAAGGAAGGGAGAGAGGGAGGGAGGAGATGTTGAGGGAGTGGCTGTACTCACATTTGATGATGATTATCAAAGGAAAAGACAAGAAGATATGAATAGGAAACCACAGGTGAGTGAATGGAAAGAAGAAGAAGGGAGAAATGAGTCATTGAGTCATTCACTGAAGGAATGGCAAGAGGAGTGAAGGGATTGGGTGCAGGAGTAGTTGATGGAGTCACTGGAGTATTCACGAAACCAATTGAAGGAGCAAGGAAGGAAGGAGCTGGTGGATTCATGAAGGTACTGTAGTCAGTATGCAATAGACATGAGATGTATACTGTAGGGATTGGGAAAGGGACTGGTTGGACTGGCAACTCGACCCGTTTCTGGAGTCGTTGACTTTGCATCTTCTACAATGGCGAGTGTCAAGCACATAGCGGGTACAGATAGGAGTACGGAACCATTGAGGTAAGAGGAAGGAGAAGGGGAAGAGGGAGAGGGAATGTACAGGGCACCACGACTCATAAGGGAGGATGCAATCATAAGGCCTTATTGTCTCAATGATGCTATTGGATACAAGATATTCAAGGTGAGAATGAATGAATGGAAGGATGAGATGATTGTTGTATACAGGATACAGATAGAGGTGCCTTGGCAGAGATTGATCAATTCCAATCACATGGATCAATCACTCCTAAGATTGCACTTCTTGTTACTGACAAACAATTAGTGTTGGCTAAGGTAAGGGAAGAATAGAAGAGATGAGAAAGGGAAAGAATTACAGAGGACTGATGTGATGGGAGTATGGCAGAGTGATTGGACTGTTCAATATGCAAAGATACACAGACCAACGATTGTAGAGAAAGGAGTCAAGGTAAGAGATGCAATGAGAAAAGAGAAGAAGAATCAATTGAAGGTTCTACTCAAGGAGAAAAAGAAAGGATTCCTGGGAATTGGTGGACATGAGGGAAAAGTGTTCACTTTCGAGAAGCCTGAGGCAATCGGTGACAAAATCCTACGGGCATTTGATGCAGCAATGGAAAGGGATAAATTGCCTTGAGGGAAGTACCTTGAGGGTACTCATTCGACCCTCCATCACTATTCACCCATTTGTATACATTTTCTTTGTTATTAGATTTAATGGTCTCAATTTCTGTAAATATCTTTTGTTTCTCTTGCACTGATGTTGCCGTGAGATTTGAATAGTTAATCGAGTACCCTGATGAGTATTGATGAAATTGATTGCAACTGAACTGTTGACCAGAACCTGATGAGTGGGGAACAACGAAATAGCAGTACATTGTCACGAGATGTTTTGTAACTGGGGGAAAACAGTTCAGGATGCATTTAGTGGACCTTTTCTTTCGTAGAAGTACATTTCTTGTTCTTTTTTCCTCTCTATATACTGGTTTTTTTGCATAGTAAGTATTTGCACTATTTATGTAGTCTGTAATAAATTACATTTATCGAAAGATGTTTACATATAACAAGAGTATCACATGTCTACATTGAGCAATGATGAGATTCTTAGACAATAGTAATGGCAAGAGACTTGAATTACTCAAAGTTCTCCTTATCGAAGACATATTCTCCCATTCCTGGTCCAACTCTCTTGAGTTGAGTCACAATCTTTGCCACTTCATTGATTGATTCGACCTGTATTGATTGATTCAATCAATGTCTTATCTTTCCTTCACCTGTTCATGTAGATATTTATCCTCCAGGAATGATGTCATGTGAGTATCATTGTTTCTCGCTCCAATTCCATGCAACTCCAATAGAGATTTGTTGTTGAACTTCTCAAGGGCCAAGACTGCCTGAATGGTTCATTGGGTCAGATGTGGTTGATTGGGTCACCTGGAATGCCTCAAGGGCAGTTCCCCACTCGTCCTTCTCTGGTTTCTCAATGTTCTGGAAGATGACACGTCCACCACGAAGTGACTGCAGTCTGTAACATCCCAGTGTCATTTGTCATGTGTTTTGTTTACTTCATAAGTCCAATTGCATGTTCCCTCTCCTCATCACTACTCTTCCTCATGAACTTGGCAGTGTTTGGAAGGGCCACATCGTCTCTTTCGAAATAAGCAGCCATTGAAAGATACACATAAGATGCATACAATTCAATGTTTATCTCAAATGAATGATATCGATTGAATCGATTGAATGGGAAGATACCTGTTTGTTCACAGCTGCTTCCACTTCTGTAGAATAGTTCTGACGAGCAAGGGATTCAGTAGAAGAGGACATTCTGTAGAAGGAATGAGAGTAGAATGAGAAGAGAGAAGGTCACGGTTGATACGATACAGAGAATACTTATAGATAAGAAGAGTGAAAGAAAGGTGACAATGATTAGGGAGAGAAGAGAGAGCAATCAAGGATTATAACTAGATGCACATGACACAACCAATCACACACTATTCAACATTATATCATTCTCTATCTATTAGATAATTCAACATCCAATCGATAAATGGGACAAAGGACAGGCAAATGCAGAGTTGCAATTGCTTATCTTTCCTTTATCAATGCAAAGTCCCCAATGGGAAGAAATGCCCAATTAGGACTGTGCTTTGGACTCAAATGAATACGAAATGGGGAAATGAGGGCAGTTTGTATCTGAAACTGCGCGCAGTTGTAGGGTAAATAATGAATAGGAAGGAGGGAATAGTATTTATAGTGACAATAAGGAGATCAAAACAGAGTGAAGAGAGTGGGAAGGGGATACTTGCCATTGTAGTTTGTAGTCCGAGTCCTTCCCCTTAACATATGCACTCTATGATCTCTGTATGATAAGTCTTTCCTCCATTCTTCTCTTCCTTTCTTCTCTCTTTCAATGCATTCAGTCCTTCTTCCACCTGCATAGACTGCACTAATCCCTTTTGAGTACGTGATCAATGCTTCTATTGAATGAGAGTGCAGTCTAGACTACTCGACTACTCTCTCAACTCAATTGAGAGTTCACTAGACATGAGAATGACACAAATTGATATATACACTCATCAACTACTGAATGGTACCTCTTTCTCGTTGGAATCACAAGAAGAAACGGGAAGAGGATGAATGAAGAATTGAGTGGAATTAGATGGTAGTACAGTACTCTCATCCATCTACAGTATACTCATTGATTAGATGAGACTCTTCTCTCACTAGAATTGCCTCCTTCTTCTCTTTGTTCATTTTCCATTGCAATCCTGCAGAGTTCAATTCATTTGTGAGTCCCTGAATAAAAATGAAAATGAAGGTAAAAGAAAGAAGATTACATCATAATGAACATTGAAGGGAAGAATTGTAATGGAAGAAGAGAATGAAATGATTGGAGGAAAAGGAGAAAGAAGATGAAGACAAAGAGAAGATGATGATAGAACAACCACACGACCACACGCAACTATTACTCGACTATCTAAGAACACTTGGTGGGAGGTAAGAATACAGCATCACACCATGCTCATTGTGAAGGATTACTGTAGTATTGATTGGACCAAGAACTACAAATCCTCCTTTGACATTTGAGACAACGGCTGATTGATTGCTGTAATGAATTGTGTACATAATGGGGTTTTCCTATTTGGTTGTTGAGTTGTTCCATAGATTCTTTCCTTTGAATCCTTTCATTCTTTCTGTCTATTCAAATGAATCGAGGAATGAATACAAATCCTCGAATGCAATCACTTAGTCTTAGATGAGACAATGAATACACACGACTATTCAATCCTTCCAGATTCTTCCATCCTCAAATTTTCACCTAAAAGAGATCACTCAATATTGTACTGTAAGATTTCTAATTGGTAGTAAAGTCTATTCCTCCTTCGTCTAATCTACTCGGAACTCTTGTCTATGCAACGAAGAGACAAGAACTCCGCAGAAATGAAAGGCATAAGAAATGCACTTTACTACCGATTTAGAAACCCTATTGTACTGTAGTTCTTTCTCCTATCAATTATCATTCCAGACACAAATAATAAGAGAGTACATCTCAAACATAGACATACGTGGTACTTTGTCATTAGTCATTTAATGTCACTTACTAAGGGTGTCATTAGTAGTTATTGATGTACTTTTGTACTCCTCACCTTCTTTCTTTCTCATCCCATAGTAATTGTTCGTTCTCCCATTCTATCTCCTATCATCACTTCATTCAATTCGAATCGATCACCCAAATACATTCTCGCATTGTCTCTGTCAACTCTCGAACGGAAACCTGACAGTGCATACTGTAGAATGTCACGGGCTAATGTATACTATTCAGTTCAGTCACACTTTCGTTGCACTCTTTTTTCTCTCTTAATTGTGTCTCACCACGCCCGACCAGAGTACTGTAGCCAATGTTGAGAGTGGGCGTGGATTATGTCCTTGAATGGATGAGATGAAGACTTTATGAAGAGATGAGAGGTGTTGTCAATGTAGAATGTGAAGTAGATCCCCACACGAGGATCTATCTAATACTTCATTGACATATTCTGCAATTCTATCCTTTTTCTCTCTTTTGTGACCTAAAAAGAGATTTTGTATGTGCAAGGATCACTCACTCGCATTCCTTCGTACACTATCTGCTATGGAAAGACTGCGACTTATGAGAAAAGAGAATGAAGGGAGGAGGGGGGGGGAGTCTAGACTCTACTCCACAAAGAAAGATACACATAACTATGTTCAGAAGTGACACGTCATCATTGATGGAAGAAGAACAGGCAATGAATATTGAATGAGAGAATGTAAGTGGAAGACTGAGGGAATGACTGATTGATGGACATTGATGGGAATGGGCTTTGATTAGTGAAAGGATACAATAGAGAAGAGAAGAGAGAGAACTAAGATGAGAGAAGATGACACACTGCAGATAGACAAAACTCTTCTGCAAGGATACAAAAGAAAGAGAAAGAGTTCATGTACCTTTATTAGAATGATGCAATGGTATGAAAAGAGGAAATGAGAATAGACCATCGACCCATATGCTAAGAGAGGACATAAGTGAATATGGAATCCATGACGACCATTCAGTTGACTTCCCTTGCCATAGTCGTTGCTCTCACTAGGGGTTCTAAAACGGTAAATTTGTCGTCGTTTTTCTCCGGTGCGCGATTGTCTCACTCCATGATAGATGACCGCACGGCGGAGGAGAATGACGACAAATTGACCGTTTTTGAACCCTGACTCTCATTAATCATGGCACTTTGCCATAGATGTTCTTCTGCAGTGTTGAATAGTCTGTTGATCCCTTTGAACTTATTCTCTTTTATAGTCTTGAAGACATTCTGTCACCGTTAACAAAACATCGGCACATAGTGGAGAAAGCGGAAGAAATCCGTATGGGAGAATGGATCACACAAGAAAAGAAGGCGTACAACACTGAGGATTGCCCGAATAGGCAGAGGAACCCGTTGAGGAAGAATTATATGCTGGGAAGAAGAGTAGAATGAGATGCGCACTAGCGATCTATCCACTACAACTAAACATCTGACTTCAGATTCTGTAAAAGAGGCTGAATTCCTAATGCCTCAAAGATACGATAATCAGGTTGTTGAGAAGGTTGAGGTTTGTCAGAAGGAGAAGGGATGATGTCGTCATCTACATGGGGGGATGAACAAGCATCAGAAGAAGCTTCCCTTCCATCATCGTTTCCTTTTCCTTCTTGGGTTTTCCTTCTGATCTCTTTTCTCTTATTCGCAAACCAATTGGCTACAACTTGAGGTGAAACAACTTCTTTTGGCATCAGTCCAACTCCTTAAAGAGAGGAATAATGAGAGGGGAGGGGGAGGAGTCAAACCTCTTTTCTCTAACTGTAATGCATGATTACATGAAGTAGCTATCTCAATTCGTCTTGTAACATCAGGAAATGGAGTCTCAGTGAAATACTGTTCCAGTAGTCTCAAAAATGAATAATTGTATAATAATCAAATGGATCAAGAGAAATGAAGCAGAGAAGACAAAAGACTCATTTATTTGAATATATTAGTCTTGATTGACTGAGTGTTTGAGAGTGTTCACCTGAGAAGTACAGGACGGAATACATATCGTTCCCTCTTCTGAGGGACCAATTCACCATCCCCATTGGTTTCCAAACGAGACGAAGGATCAGATAGAAAAGCAGCTGAATACAGAGAATACTGCATAGATACATTGAATGGACTCTGACCCAATTTCTCTGGATGTCGTCTACAGTTGAGATACCAACAGTAAATGTTCTTTCGACATCTCAATGACAATTCACGATGATTTCCATTCAAGAGTTTTGAGATGTATGGTTGAGATACTCCTGAAGAATGAATGAAATGGATGAGAAGGGATACTGTCAACTATAGAGGAGGGGGGGGGTCTCGCACCTGTCATCATGGCTACTGTAGTCTGTCTGAGAGAGAAATGTGTTATGAACTGCTTCATGTCACTGATGCACGATTCTTCTCCATTCTTCATGAATTCATCTAGTTCATTCGGATCATCCAATGTTGTTATCTCTCTCATTGGAGTCCTTTGACTCCTACCACGACATGCCTGAAGGAGTACTGTAGTTATCTACTATGACTATAAGTGATGTTTGTGCAGTAGTTTGGAATGGAGGAGAGCTAGACGAGAATGAGAGAGAGTGTTGATCAGAGTGAGAATATAGAGAAATGAGAGGGAAAGTGGAAGGGAAAGTGCAGAGACACAAACTCTCATCCCTTTCACTGCACAAGCATGTGGTAAATAATGAGAGAAGGGAAAAGAGACAATGAGTCAGAATGAAAGGAATGAATAGATCACTTACATCTGGAAGTGATGAAGGAACTGCTGTAGGAGATGATGAGGCTGTTGAGGCAAATGGAACTGTATGAATAGAAATGGAAGGGGAAGAGACCAAAGGAGATGAAGAGATTGTAAGAGGTACTGGTGGTTGAGACTGAGACAGTGAGATGAACTATTGAGATAGACAAAGTGCAAACCTGTAGAGCGAGGAAGACAGGAGAAACTGTAGATGAAGATGGAAATGTGATAGAAGAGTCAATGAGGGTAGGAAGTGAAGAAGGAACAATCACTTCTGATTGACCAAGAAGAGCTGCTGCCAATGCTGCTGATCTGGCTTGACTTACTGCATCCAATTCATCTGATAGAGTATTCAAGTCATGAAATGCCTGTAAGGAATACTGTAGATGATGAAGGATACGGTAAGTATACCTCAACAACTGCTTCAATGGATATACCAGTCTGTTTGAGTCTCCTGATCAATTCAAGTTGTTCAACAGTGTAGAGAGTCATTGTGGGAAGCCACTGAGGGCACTTCCCTTCAATTGATGGTACACTGAAAGATATACAATCGATGTAATACATTGAAGTTGCACTTTGAGAAAAGACAAGTCAAGGTCGAGGCCCTAACCATGTCTCATCTTGTGTAAGAACACAAGTGTGCATTGAACCCTCAGGGAACCAAAGGATGTATGAGACACGTATAGTAATGATGAAAGGACCAATGCACTATGTCAGTCGACTGGTCCCGCCCAGTTAGGGAAACGAGAGATGAAATGAGAGAGAAGAGAAAGTAGTGAAATAGAGGGAGGGAGAGGATCGTGTGAGTTGTCGGTGTATGCACAATGTGTCTAGGGGCTGTCTGGCGAATGGGAGAGAGGGAGGGGGGGGGAGGATAGTTTAGACTATGGGAAGACTTACCTGAAGGAAGGAAGAAGGGACACAGTCATGGGAAGGAAGGAGTGAAGAGTGATTGAGAAAAGAGCTATGCATGTATAGTTAGTGATAAGAAGGTAGAAAAGATAAGAGAATGAAGAGTACGGAAGAGTACGAACTGAACTAATGAACGAACTAGTTACATATGTCAAGGACCATGAATAGACAATGACTATCATACAATATGCATTGGTTGACACTCCAATGCATCACACATATCATATGCATTTGAAGGAAGAGAGATGTAGTCCAGAATAGGAATAGGACAAGCTGTACGATAAGCGATCACTCTACTCTCAAACAACACAAACCATTTAACAATAAAGGGATAGAAAAGAGTCTGTCTGGTACAAATGAGGGATTATATCAATCTCGCATTTCAAACCAATTCAATTCTCGTTGTGTATAGAAGGGGATAGGCTGCACAAATAGTCGAATGACTGTCACAGAGGACACATATCGTTTGTGTCACTTCTTTCATGTAAACAATGAGTTCGTCTGCCAATGAGATTAGGTTTCATTTACGAATGAATTGAATGTCAAAGAGTAGAATTGTGTAGTGAATGGACTGACAGACATATCCATTTGTATGACAATCATTTCAATACAAGCATCACTTGCATCACCATAGAGAATCTCCGCCATTGCTTTCTTTCCTTCGATGACAAACATTTCTCGCCCATCGATTCATTGGGAAGACACTTTACAACAGTACAAAATGTCAATCTAACTATATTCGTAAAGCCCTATATATTCAGTGATTCAATGATGTTGTACTATTCCCAGGTAAATCAAAATTGAGATACTATTCTTTTCAGGACTAAATCGCAATCTTTTCGTCTAATAAATGTTGCGGCATCTCAAGCATCTTTTTTTAATAATTCGGCACAACTTATGGGGAAGCGATCACATTACTGTAGAATGGTCCCGGTTTTAGTATAGTGTGCTGAGTGTGGACGACTAAGATAGTTGCATCCAAGCGAGAAAAATCGTACCCAACAAATATTTAAATGTGTTTCTTTCTTTTCTGATTAAGTTTCACGTTTATTTTTACTATGTAGTGCGTGAACTATAACCCGTTTGTTTCGACAATGTGCTTATACTTTGTTTTTACTGAATAGGGGTTATTTAAACTGATCAGCGGGCAAAGAACTTGTTCATGTTATTTCGAAACTTGTTCATGTTATTTCGAAACTTGTTCTGAAAACATGCAAGTAAAAAATTCATTGAGATCGAAATGAGTGACGACGATCCCATCGTGGGCGGACGGCCACTTTCTTCTTTAAAAGTCGTGGAGCTTCGAGAAGAATTGAAGAATAGAAACCTTCCAACTGCAGGAACTAAAGCAGTACTATCGGATAGGTTGCGAGAGGTTAGTCGTAGTTTTAAACTAACGTTATTTGCTTTTTAAGTTTCTCGCTACTAATACAGAAGGAAGTGGAAGTGGGACTCAAGAGGTGTGTTTTTGTCCGGTCTTGAATTATATTGTTTATCATTGTCAGGAAGAAGAAAGTGAATTTGTACTACAATATCGAGCAAAACAGCAAGCAGCTCTGGAAATGGCCAAGACTAACGCAGGTGGGATACTTTAGATTTCGTTCTGTGATTGCAGTTTTAATATTACGTTTTTAGCAAAAATTCGGCGAGAAAGCGAAGGGTCATCGCCGTCAAAGAGTCCCCAGAAGAGTCCTCGAAAAGGAAGAACAGATGATGAAACGGACGATGAAGCGAAGAAGAAAGAGGAAGACGACGAAGAAAACAGAATCGAGAATGAAAAGCAGAGGGAATTGGAGAAAAAGAAGGAGGATGAGGACGAAGAACTATTGAAGAAGAAGAAAGCTGAGGAAGAGAAAGAGAAGGAGGAAGCAGAATTGTTGAAGAAAGCAGAGGAAGAGAAGAAGAAGAAGAAAGAGGAGGAAGAATTGTTGAAGAAGAAAGCAGAGGAAGAAGAACTATTAAAAAAGAAAGCGGAGGAGGAAGAATTATTGAAGAAAAAGGCAGAGGAAGAATTATTGAAGAAGAAAGCAGAGGAAGAATTATTGAAGAAGAAAGCAGAGGAAGAAGAATTATTGAAAAAGAAAGCAGAGGAGGAGGAAGAGAAATTAGCAAAGCGGAAAGAAGAGGAAAGAATTCGACTTGCAGAAGAAAGAAAACGGAAGGATGAAGAAGAACGAGTCAGGAAGGAAGAAGAGAGGAAGAGAGTGGAACAAGAAAGGAAAGATAAAGAAGAAGCAGAAAAGGAGGCTGGATTGAAGAGGAAAGAAGAGAAGGAAAGGAAAGATAAAGAAGAAGCAGAAAAGGAGGCTGAATTGAAGAGGAAAGAAGAGAAGGAAAGGAAAGAGAGAGAGGAAGAATTGATAAAGAAACAGGATGAAGAGACAAGAGAGAAGACTGAAGTGGAGGAGAAGGAAGAGAAGAGTGAATCAACTGAAAAGGAAGAGAGTGATGATGCAGGGTGAATGATTTGATTTGATAAGTATACGGTAGATGCATTGGATATAACGAATGTGTGTTATTGCAGTGAAGAGAAGAAGGCTGGTTCAAGTGGAGAAGAAGAAGGTGTTGAGTTAGATTATGAAGATGAAGAAGCAGAGAAAGAGGAACTAAAGGAAAAGAAAGAAGTTGAAGGACATGATGAGGTCAGTTGCAATCAAAAGAGTGTTAGTGAATGAGAATGATTACAGACAATGGAAGTGAAGGCCCCTCCACGCCCAATTCGATTCTCACGACATGCTCCTTGTACCGTAGTCCATATGAGATGTCTAACAAGACCATTCACACACAATATGCTCATAGCAGAGATTGAAAAGTATGGAAAAGTGAAAGAGGGACGATTTTGGATAGACAACATAAAGAGTCATTGTCTATTTGAGGTATGTAAATGGAAGCTTCTGGTATTGAAATAGTCTTTAGATGAGTTCATTGGAAGAAGCTACATCAGTTTGTGAGAATCTACATGAAGTCAAATGGCCTCCAACCAATCCGAAGACTCTTTCTCTTCACTTTGCAACTATTGAAGAGGTTGTCTTATTCCATGTATATATTTGATTTGTTTGAATTCCAGTTAGATGCGTATTTGAATGGAAAGCCTCCTCCTGATGTGAAAAGAGACGAAGAGAGAATAGAAAAGAAAACTAGTGAGAGAAGACCAACTGTTGATGAGAAGAAAGATGATAAGTCAAGGGATAGAATAGTTGGATTGGATGCAAGGAAGAGTCTTAAGGTACAGTTCAGTCTATTCAATTGACCATACTCGCAACATGATATGGTACATTTGATCCTTTATTGATGTTGTGAAGGCTAGTATGGTAGTATTCTATTCAAGTGCTACACCATTAAACGTACTTTAGGGATGGTTATCTCTACATTTTCATTTAGCGCATTACCGTATCGGGACAATTATTGATGTTACTGTTTGTAGGTGATACTGGAGCGGTCGAGAGATGACTTGGATAAGGAGAAAGAAAAGGACAATAGAAGAAGAAAAGAGAGAGATGGAGAAGAAAACGAACGGATGGAAGTACAAGTGGGTATTCATTGTTTTGTCACTTGTTCAAAAATATCCATTAAAGGAATCACGAAAACGTCGAATGACAGAATCTTCTCCCCCTCCAGAAAGAAGAGAAGCGAAGGAAATGAGAAGAGAACCTGTTAGTACAATAATGAATGATTTGTATAACAAAATGATCCTTTTTAGGAGGAACCAAAGAAGATGGCGACGGATTTCTTTAAGATGACCAAGGCACTTCCACGCATTTACTATCTACCTCTCACTGATGTAAATTGATTTGTACTGTGGTATTGGAATGCATTGATTGTAGGAAGAAGCTGCAGCCAGAGATGCAAGCAGAAAGAAGAGAAGAAGCAGAAGCAGGGATAGAAAGTGATCTCGTTCTAAAGTACGAAGTACACTCTTTTTGTAAGTATCGTAATAATTCGTCGTCTAACTGTGAGTATTGATTGTATGGCTTAAGCCACGCTCTGTGCATTCTTGTTCTCACTTTCAATTCCATTTTTATTGACCATTATCCTCATGTTCCCCTCAAACAATCGATTGTTATTGTTATTCATCCTATTATATTTGTAGGGATAGTAATCATAAGAATAAAGCCATAAGATGCCATCATTTATTTATTACACTCACACGGGAATATAGTCGTAAAGAGAATTGAGTGTCTTGCATCGCTATCTATGGATTTACTATGTTTATATGTACAGTAACTGCTATACAACAAGAACAATAGGGTCAAAATGGATCTACTCGTATTCGGGGTCATCATCGTTTTCCTTTTCATCTTCACTATTATCCAATTCCACATTATCATCCTTTTCTTCATTGTTTTTCTTTGCAATAAGAATTTCATGACTCTTCTGATGGAATATAAAAGAGATTACTCCAGATGAGAAAACAGTTGATAATACTCGATCAGCCACCTACAGTAATGAATGAAGGGAGAAGAGGGTTACTGTAACTAACCTTCCTCACTTCCTTTTGAGAATGCATCCAAAGGGAAAGATCAGAAGAGCAATCAGCCCCCATTGGAGGGTCAATGGTCTCTTTTCCATTGACACATCTCTTGCATTTCAATCTTAATGTCATTGATATCATTCATTCTTCATTCATTCTCACTTGTCATGAGTATCTGATGGAGTATCCTTGACATGAACAAATAGTTCTCTCAATTGTTCTGATGTGAAATGTCTTTCTGCCTCTTCTGCATCCACAACACATGATGAAAGGGCCTCAGAGACTACAGTACTCACAATACATACAGTATACCTACCTTCTTATGGGTCTGTCTCTGGAACATCTTCTCCTCGATTGAACCGGTCTCAAAATACAGTATGAATAACTCAAATAGAGAGTATTACTGTAAGTAATCGATAAATGAAGCAGTTCTTTTTCTGTCCATCTCTCCACACTCTCGCCATTGCCTGATCATCATTAGCCGGATTCCAGTCTGGATCGAACATGACAAGTCTGTAGGTAGAGATTGGTAAGAGAATGAATAAACGAGGAAACCTGTTAGCTCCAATCAGATTCAATCCACAACCGCCAGCCTTTGATGAGAGAAGGAAACAGAAGATGGCACTCTCAATATACAATCAATAATCTACAGTAATCAGAATGGGACTGACTTCAGGATCATTGAATTGTGATACAATCTTCGCCCTTTGCTTCGTTGTCATTGATCCATCCAATCGAACAAATCCATAACCACGCAATTTGCACAACTCAAATCATGACAAGTAATGGAATCAAGTATCACTCACTCACTTCAACGAACTGATCAATGGTTTGTGTGTAGTTTGATACGAGGACAAATCTGTCATCTGTCGTCTTTCGAGTGACTGCCAATATACAATCGAGTACCTGAATGAGGAAGATGAGAGAAGAGAAAAACAATGTTCACCTTCATCTTTCCTGAAAGGGACACTTCAAATGTATTGCCCAATCCTTGCAACATCGATGCCACAGCTACAATTGTATATATCAATGGATAACTTATACACAACAAACAAGCAAATCGTGAATTGTCCTTCTTCAGTTCATCTTTTATAAGTGTTGGATGGTTACACAACTTCTTGAGAAGAGTAATGAATGCAAGGGCGGAATTAATCCCCTGATACATTGGTCCAATTATGAAATTCGTTTCCCTTTAACCTTTTCAGTGGATGATCGACTCTTTTTCTCCAATTCCATCAATGAAGAGTACAATTCTTCTTGTGATGACTGCGGACGACAACAAATGACATGCTCATATTTGACCTGTTGAGAGAGAATAAAGGAAGAAGGAACAGAAGAAACTGACAGGAAGATATTTAGTGAGAAGAGAAGAAGTCCTGCGGATAACACATCTAAAAGAATTGAGTAAAGATGAAGATAAAAAGATCTTTCTCACTTGCTCACTATAGAGGCCATATCCTTTGTTGCATCTTTTCCCTTTTTCTGTTGTTCGTCTGTTGCCCCGGCATCTCGACCACGAAGAATGATGTTCTCGAATCTGATAACACTCAGTAACAAATAGAACGACCATTGACAAACTTCTTTTTGAAATCAGATGTAGAACCCAGGAGACCGGGGTTGACAAAATTCAAGAGAGAAAGATATTCCAGAAGGTCATTCTGAATGGGAGTACCTTAATAGAATGCATCAAATAAGAATAATCATATGGTATTACCTGAGATAAGAACTCTCCTTCTACATTTGACAACACTCAATGCCTTGTATGTCAAATTGTCACTGTTCTTCAGTCGATGTCCCTATATAGACAACAATGTCTCAATGTTCTTTTGATCTCCAAACCTCATCACAGATAATCAATCCAACTTCTCCCTTATGAAGGATCTCTGCATACATTCTGAAGCATTCATATGATAGAATGAGAACAGGAGAGGCTACTCGACGACGACAATCAATCATCCAATTGTCTTAATACAGTAATAAGAGTATATACAAATGAATGAACTAACTTAGACTGTCCTTGATATTTCCTCCTCCACCAGAATCAATTCTCAGTGTTCCCACTCGTTCACCCAACCATTTACGAATCTCGTCATCCCAATTCTCAAAGGTAATCTAATCATGATCAATAGAGATGTAATGAATACCTTAACAAGGGAAGATGGACATACAATGACGGCCTTGCTAATCTCTGGTTCGCCTTTTGGAGATTGTCTTAAAAGTGTCCACATGAGTGAAATACACTGAAGGGTCTTTCCCAGTCCCATCTCATCAGCCATGATACAACCTCAACAGACTTACAGTACTCCCACTACAGTACCCATACCATTGAAGTTATCGATAGCAATTCCAGTGACACAATCATACATGAATCGGACACCCTCCTTCTGATGAGGACGAAGTACTTTCCCGAGGAGAGGATCAACTACAACATGTACCTATAAGAAGGTATAAGGGCGAATGAGGAGACTGTCACCAACCAGAACATCCTTTCCACTATTCCTCATTTCTTCATGTGCTGTGGCTGCTTGTGGAGGACAATACAATACAACTGCTCCTTCTGCATAAGGATCAAAGAGTGAACATTTCCTTCTTCCTGAACGAGCACCCAGAACACGTCCTGATACTCAAAACATTCAAACATTCAGATAGTGTGCAATGGCAAACTGACAAGTATATCCCGGAATGGGAATACGAAATGGCTGATTGAGCAACTTTTGAATGAGTTCTTCATGTGATAATCTGTCACTCTCCAATTTCTTCTTGATATCATCTACCAATTCAAATCGTAGAGGATTCATTATCTCTTCACGTGGAGATGCCAAAGATGCCTGAATGATTGTTTATCTGGAGTGAAGATATGTTGATGATAAGAATAGTCTTAGTTACAGTATGTACCAATGCAGGGTTTAGACGTGTTCGTTTAGATCTTAATCCAGATTCACTGCTACTCTTCACAAGAGGACTTCGGAAGTGTGGAGAAGGAAGAGGAGAATTGAGGGAAGAACGACGTTTAGAAGATTCTGACCCTGGTTTCAACATTACTTCTGAAAATAACCTCTTCAAAACAACGACATTTGCATAGCGCACTGTGGAATAGATTCATTAGACAGTGAAACGCTTAGAGAGTGGTTCAGCCTGCTATGCATGTCAGCCCGGAAGATATTCTCTCGTGAAAGCGTAGATACGGATTCACGGTAGTACAACACAATAGAAGTCTAATACAAAGGATCAATTAAGCCCCATCTACGCTCACGCAGAAGCTTTAACTAAATAAGGTAAATGCCCCTTTGAAATTTGGTTAATTTCCACTAAAACTTCACGTACTAAAGTCGTTAGTCTCGTGCATACAAATAATACGACATTCATAAACATATGAAACAAAGAAAACACAAATGCAAGCAATCAAAAGAAGTAACGGCCGTTAAAGCCAACTTAAAGGCAATTGCGGCACTTTCCATAACAAAAATTTAAAATCGCGCTATAATATATACCGTAATCTTAGCAAAAGAGCGTGAGCGGGGGCATCGCGTGTTCTGTACCTGTTCTGTATGAAAGCTCTCGTTTTAACTTGTGTTATGTGACCTGTGTGCGTAAGATGAATATGATATTTATGATGAATGCCTTTATAAAGATTGAGGTCAAAAGATCTAGTAACAAGGGCGGGAATGGAGTGAAAGAGTTGATTGTAGACAGACGTGGAAGTGTCACTTGGGACTCTTGACTTGTTTCCTTCCAACAAATGTATCCATTGTCTCATACACTCCATAGTACTCAGACAGTACATGTTTGGTCTCTGTTGGAAAGAGACTGAATATCCATTGAGATTGTCACATAGGACCACTCTCACTTGTATGCAAATGTTGCCCAATAGAGGAATCGAGGAATCTGTAACTCTTCTTTGTTTGTCAATACTGCCTCCATGATACAATCGACTACATAAGATGGTTCCAGAATGGGAAGAAGATTGGGAGATCTGAATAGAAGAAAGACAGAAGATACGATGAGGACTTACTTTGTCTCCACTCCATTGAACATTCCAGTATTAATATAGAATGGACATACAAGAGTAGTCTTGAATGTTTCCTTCCTTCTCTTTCTTCTTCCTCTCTTACCTTTACTCCATTAGCCTTTTGTATTCTCAATTCTGCAGTAAGAGACTCATGTAATCCAACAGCTCCATGTTTCGATGCACAGTAATCGACCTGTGGGGACATCTATGTCATATAGTCTTCCTTCCTCATACCAATCCTGCTGTTCCTATCTTTCCTCCTATTGATGATATTGTGACAATGTGTCCATGATTTCTATCCATCATTGACTTGAGAAAGTTCTTTGTTGTCTATAATGGAAGGGGAATAAAAATAGATAGTTGTGACTAACGAATAGAGATGCACTTGTATTCACTGCAATTGTCTTTTGTATTAGATCATCTGAACAATCGAATATCTTCTTCCCTGTTACTATTCCTGCATTATTTATCTTAAAGGAGAATGAGAGAAGAAGAGGGAAGGGACATACCAGAATGGATACTTCTCCCACTTCATTCTTCACTTTATCCCCAATTGCATTGATTTGTTCCTTCTTTGATAGATCAATAGTATATGTGAATGCCTCAATGTCTTCTTCATTCTCTTCTTTCCCCCTTTCCTCACTTTTTGTCCATTCTTCTCAACCAATTCCTTTGTTTCCTCATTTCCCTTCTCATTAATGTCCCATAACACGAGAGTACATCCTTGTTTCGCAAACTGAACAATGAAATGATGATAGAGACTCGTGGTCCTTTCACAGCGTTTCATAGCCGGACCTTTGGCACCGAGCCAAAAAAAAGTTGCAGTTTGACTACTGTAAAAATACCGTAATTTCAATCGATATATCACGCTTTCAATCAATAAACACTGTTGATGATCATGAATGATACGGTATTTCGCCATAGGGTACGTCGAACTGCCTTATTCTTGGCATTTTGCCCAATGTCCGCCTCTCCCTACGCTCCGAAACGCTGTGCCTTTCCTACCTCAACTGCCATCAATCGACCCAATCCACTTCCTGATCCTGTTATCAGACAAATATCACCTCAACACTCGATCCATTCTCATCCATTCCATTCAACTGACCAGAAAGACACTTTCGAGGAAGGATTCCATTGGGAATGAGGGCCTTGATACATGCAATCATTGTGACAAGAAGGAGTTTGAGTAGAGTTACAATGAAATGAATCACTTCTTCTTGTGGTACAGCCATTCTCAATGAGGACAAGAAGAAGAATGAAGGGGATGTAAACGGGATAAGAATGGAATTGATTGAGGGAATGGTCTTGAGGAAGGTAAGTTATTAGTAAGAGGGGAAAGAGAATGGACAGGTTGAGTAACCAGTTGAAAATGACATTGTTGACATAATTACAAAGGGGGATAAATATACAAGGGTGGGGAGAAGACTGCATGGTCTACAATTGTCTTCAACTGTTGACAATCCTTGTCTATCTCCCATGTCCCCTTTCATCCATCCTATCTTCTTATCTTTCACAATGAATCCTTCCGCAGTCTCATATCTTTCCATCCAATTCAGAATCGATCGAATAACTTGAGTGTGCACCTTGACTTCTTCATCCATTCCTTCCTGATAGATGTCCATAAAGTGTTCATTGTATTAGTTGTTTACTTGTAAAGGGAACATCCAAATTGACAACTTTCACTTAATCTTTCTCTTCATCTTTTGTACACAACTATTACTCTATTGTACTAATTGATGGAAGAGTGTCTATTGTGAATGGAGAAGGGACTAAATGACCATCAGAATACTTATCTAAACCTATTTGAACTTCAGCATATATATTTTGCTGTTGAAACATGTGTGAATTCACGACTGATGGACAGAGAAACGACGAAATACAGGGCGAATTATTTACCGAAATTAAGCAGGTTGTTTCTAAGTCTCGTGAGATGAAGTTTTGCTCGAAAAACTGTAAAGACATTTCGGACACCCTAATGCTAATATACACCAACTACTGTTTATAAATCGGTAGTAAAGTGCATTTCTTGATTTCCGCGGAGCGGTTGTCTCTGCTTTGGATAGACAACAGCTCCGAGTGGATCAGACAAAAAAATGTACTTTGCTGCCGATTTTTACACCGTAATACCAATAGGCGAACCGTCAAAACTGGCGATTCGCCTGTTGGTATCCACTACTCTTGGACAAAAAAGAATCTGTATCAAGTGAATATAAATGCGAAATTTGTTTATGGTATCATCGATTTATACTTTACAGTTGCTTCTCAGTCGCCCGTTTCGCTACAAACGATTCATTTTGAGAAACCCATCTTGCTTTTCTGAACTCTCGAGGATGCTTTTCGGAAATGGTGGAGTGAAGGTAAAAGGGGATTTGATACGTTTTGACTGTCGACCTTGTTATGAAACACTTGATATCTGGTCGAAAGGGTCGATGCGAGTAAAAGGGTTCCCTCCGGATTATCAACTTTGATTACATCAATAATATGATCACTTTTGCATCGTGATAGTGCAAATACCGCATTCGAATGTGTTCAGATTCGTGAACGTTGACTTTATTGAGAAAGCACCTATCCACTCAGCTATTATGATTGCTCCAGATCAGATGATATTATGATTGTCTATTCTTTCATAAAGAAGACTGTGAGGGAATGGATAGAGGTCTCGGACTGAAGTTATTCCATTCCAAAGTAGACAAGGGACATTCATTCCAGTTTATTTCCTTCATGTCAACTGCACACGTTCATTGACTATTGTCGTCACTGTGCATAGTGTCTGGGTCTTGTACAGTAACCAAATGTTTGAAGGGGTCAAATGGATCAATACTTCCTGGAAACCTATCATAGGAGTTCTCAACGAGGACAGCCAGTCATCACTGTCGGTTATGTCATCGATTGGGTCATTGATGCAATTGTCGCTCAGCAGTCTTATTGTTAGTATAATACCCAGACGTAACTCACAATCACAAAGTTTATAAATACACGATGATGTTTAATGAGGATATCATTTCAACGAGAATCATTCTTTATTCGATAAACATCTTCATCTTATCTTGACAACAAGATTTCCAGCAGATCCTCCTGGAGGAGAAATGACATCACGATGAGCCTGAGGGATCAATTGAATTACACCTTTTCATATCTCATTTTCATACGAAAGTTGATTAATTCTTTTTGGAAGGATTTTGTGATTAAAATTGTAATTATGAATGATGATTGTGTGAATACTGGGGCTCACTCCCATTTGTATTCTCACCATCTTTCCACCTTCCCTTTTATGATACATCTTCATTCATATACAGTATATGATATACACCCATAATAGTGTTGATACCTGAGGGATCTGTTCAAGTGTGTATGTCCTATTGATGATTGGACGATAAGATGATGAAACAAAGTGTGTATAGATGGCACTTGTGGATTCAATCAATTCGCTCTCTGATATTCCTCCCAGCATCACACCTTCAATTTCTATATTCAACGCATATAGTTCGTTTTTCTTACCATAAACAGAGCTTTCCTTCATCATTAGAAGTCTTGCGTTAATGGTACACTCACCCCGGTTACCCACAACACCGACGCGACCACCCTGGAAAACGTGACCGCTTGGCGCAATGGTAGCGCGTTCGACTCCAGATCGAAAGGTTGGGCGTTCGATCCGCTCAGTGGTCATGATGTTTTGTATTTTTTGCTGTAAATGTAAAGACAAACTGTTGCCAGTAGAGTGAGATCGACCGGCAGATTAACGTTTGCTAGCATTTCTATGACGAGATTGAAGCCTGTCAAGAGCTGTTTAGTGCGTGTACCCTGAGAAATCTCCGACCTTGAGGTGCAATCTTCTTGAGTTCATCAACATAGTCTTTACTTGTATGGTTGACAACATGGTGTGCACCATTCCTGAAGAGTTCTGTGTCTCACTCCATTCTCATTCACTTCTTCACTTCCTCACAATATCCATTCCCTTTTCTGTTCCAGCTGTCCCCACCACACTCAATCCAGCCTTCTCTGCCAACTGACAACACGCAAGTCCTACTCCTCCTGATGCTCCATGGATCAATACTCGCTCTCCACTCTCAAATGGATACTGTAGAAGGACAGCATACGGTAGCTCACACCTTGGCATGTCCCTTAGTGAAGAGAGCACGATAGGCAGTGAGATATGGGACACCCAAACAGACGCCTTCATCATAGGATAGATCTGATGCAGTGGTAGAATCTATTAGAGTCAGTCTGCAATCCAACCATCCGGGAGGGGGAATACTGTAGTTCCGATGGCGTATTCTGCCGATCCACCAGTGGAAGAATTGAAGAACCAGACTCTATCGCCCGATTTGATATGGGAGACTGATGAGCCAACCTTGAATGAATCATTCCTTATTTGGCCTTCTCTCAATAGAACCTCTGTAACCATTCCTGATCCATCTCTACCAGGAGTATAAGGAAGTGAGGGAAGAGCTGCATACAACCCACTTCTTACGTAAGTATCCACTGGATTGACACCAGCAGAGTGAACTTGCACAAGAACCTTGGATAATGAACAATGAGAAGTGATCTGGTCAATGCTCAACTCACTTCATTCGACTGAGACACTTGGGGAACGGGAAGATTTGATTGGATTTGAATGTTCTCTGGAGGACCAAATGATGAAACAACAGCAGCTTTCATGATGGAAGAGAATGAACGAGTGGAAAGGAAATCAAGTATAGAAACTTTTGGCATGGGATGACACCACAAACTACAGACAGAGAAGAAAAGATCAGGAGATCAACAACCGTGTCCGCCCGATAGGCTAGAATGTATGGCGCAAACAATCTTATTCTAGGCGCACCGAGGGTTTGACGCTTAATTGATGTCAGCGTCCATTTCATAATTATTTGCCTTTATTTTTACATTTCTGGGATTTTTTGTGATTGCCATTAGCTTTAAAAGATTTAGCACGTCCAATTCGGTCTAACGAATATGCGAATTGCAGATCAGTGGAGGATGTTGTCTTGTTTTGTGAAAAAAATAAAGTCTAATGAGTTTCTCGTTGTCAGGTTCAGAGGCCTTTTCCGCTTTCGGAATTTCGGGTGTCTTTGAGGCCGTCTGAAGGAAGGAAAGTAGAATAAGATCAGAATGGGTACGATTCTTAATCTTCGACCATGGAGAAGGAATTTTTTTCAGTTGACGTTCCTCGAAACTTCCGACTGCTGGAGGAACTGGAAGAAGGCCAGAAGGTACACTTTAATCATATGGACAACTTGATTATGTCATGACTGATGATGAGTCATCTTGTCACTTGTCCATTTGTAGGGTAAGGGCGACGGAAACATTTCGTGGGGTCTGGAGGATGATTCGGACATGACACTCACACGATGGACAGGGACTATCATCGGTCCCCCTCGGGTAATCCTTACTTTATAGGTCTTGCCTTTCTCTTTATTACATTACCCACATCCTTCACGAAATCTTGTAGCGATGTAGTGTGTTTTTTGCTTTTTATGTAATCGGTCAACCGTTTCATTTATCACTGAATTAATTTCATGATAACGGCCTTTCCCGATTGCGCCTATTTGGCTCTACGTTGTAGTACAGATTGAATATGACTCTGTGGAGAATGCCTAGCAACGGGAGAAATACTGCTTATGAGTCATGAATGGATTCAATGTTAAAGTTTTTTTTCAATATCCATTTTTCAGTCTCCATTCGATGCGAGAATCTACAATTTGGCAATCGAATGCGGACCGAATTATCCAAAGGTCTGTACTTATTGTGAGTATAAAATTGAGACTCGTTACTAATTTGAGGATCCTCCGGTAATTCGATTCACTACCAAGATCAACATGAATGGAGTAAATCAGACAAATGGGGTGGTGAGTGGACTACATTGGATGGCGCTTGCATAGGACTGTGTTTAGATCGACAAAAGAATTCTCTCTTCTATTCGTCAATGGAGCAGCACGTATCTGATCAAGAATGTTCTGGAAGACATAAGAAAGAACATGATGACTGCAAAGGAGAACATGAAGATGCCCCAGCCACCAGAGGGTAGCATGTACTAAGAGGATAAGACAACGCACTTCATCCATGCACATAAATGCATTCTTAGCACTTTGTTGACGTATCAAACTATCGTTTGTCCGCCATTTCCCACGACTGGAGTTGTTGAATTCGTTCCCATTATCGAGTTGCTTTCTGCCCGGTTTAGTCTTATGTTATGGCTGCGTTGTCTAGTTAACTCGTCTTTTCCTCTGTCCATCTTGTTATTCCTTGACCTTTCTCATTGAGATGAGTGATCAACAGTCTTCCACTACTATTTTATTGCTGTATGAATAAAGTATTTTGGTGAATGTATGAATTGTTGTTGTGAGTTGAAGGTTGAAGACCTTACATGATATCTCCACAATATAAAGAGAAGAGAAGATGAGTAGTTTAAGGTTGAATGGATGGTACTCCCAGCACTTCTTCCACTATTCACACTTCAATTGTCCACAATTCATGTAATGGAGAAATGCAAAGAAGCGGGGAATGGAAAATGGACCAATTGGCACACTTTGGTTTGTTTTTATCACACTTTCTTGGACTGTAAGCAACTATATTCAGAAGTTCTCCACTTGATTGAACGATTTCTTGCGGGTGGGAATTTCGATCGAACCGCGGCTCTTCTGAGGAAAGAGATAAATGAACGAAATGTATGTTTTCATAAGACTTATGATGATTGTCTCTATCTAAGTTGGTTCCTTCTCGACTCGATTACAATGGACAACCCCATGACAGGACATACAATCAATTTGTGAGTATACTGTACAAATGAATATTGATTGATGTGTACAGATGCAATCTCTATGGAATGTCCCTATGTCATCTCTTCTCACATCATCTTCACTTCCTTCAATCATTGCAAGATTGTCTCATCTATCCGATTCTTCTGTTCCCCCTCCTCTTCCTCATCTTCCTATTCGTCTATTCACTTCATCTCGTTCTGCTATTGACAGACAACCAGGTATCCTTTCCTTCTTCCTTCCCCTCCAACTCTTCCATCAGATGTTCTTCTTCCTCCATCCCAATCTCGTCTTCTTCTCGGTCCTCGTGGTTGTCTCTCCACTTCCAAAGTCCCTTCTAGTCCCTTATCGTAAGTCTGCTACACTCTCATCTCCTCTTACCCTTACAGTATCCTCAATGCCCGTCAACTCGGTTACCGTATTCCTCGTCATCGTCTTCCACCTCCTTCTTCGGTTGAATTGATTGAGAGGCACTTCAGAGTTCTCGGTCATCTAGCCAATGTTTTCTGTGTTGCCTTTGATAGAACAGGCAATTATGTTATAACAGTGAGTAAATGGAAGAAGGGAATGAAATGGAGAGACTCTTATAGGGTGCAGATGACAATCTTGTCAAAGTATGGAATGGATTGAAGGGAATTCTTAGATTCACTTATCGGTATGTCTTCTTCTTGCTCTTCTCTTCATTTATTGTGTTAGTGGTCATTGGAGTGAGATAACAGACTTGTCAGTCTCTCATTGTAATACATTGGTTGCGAGTGGAAGTGTGGATAAGACTGTCAGGTCAGATTATTTCCTTATTCTTCCATTCTCATTCCATTTAGAGTATGGAGACTACAGAATGGGGAGACTCTTGCAGTATACAAACATCATACAGCTATGGTATCATATCTCTCATTCCTTCCTTTTCTCGTTCCTGGAAGTGATATGAGGTATTTGGTTACGGTAAGTCGATTCAATTGATACTACGTAGCCATTTTGTTCATTTTAGACCAGTTATGATTGTACAGTCAATTTCTACAAGTGGAATGCGAAGACACTTGAAATACCGTATGTGAATGACTCACTATTCAATTGATTATCACTATATATAGTGAGTTTCCGATCCAACGATACTTTGAGAGAGATCAGCCTGGAGCAAGGATTGTGTCCCTTACACACAGGTATCACTTACTACAGTACTCCCTATTGATAGTCATTCAGTGCAAGTGGAAAAGTAGTTGCTGTGGGAGAATCACATGGAATCATTAGAGTGTATATCATGAATGAAGAAGGAGTATCCAAGATGGGAGACATTACTGCTCATTCTGTTTGTTCCCTTTTCATTCCTCTTGTCTTACTGTAGTTATGTGCAGGATCGAGTGGACAGTCTGGAATGGGCACACAGTGGACTCAAATTTGTAAGTGGATGTAAAGATGGACTGACAAAGGTGATAAGAGTCATCATTAAACGAGATGAATATCAATATTGAAGGTGTGGAGATACGAATACGGTGAATGGACAGGAACTATTCTTAGTCTATCACAAGTATATTGTTGATGTTCTTTACATAGATATCTTTCTCTTTTAGGCTGAACTACTTTCAATATCTGGAAGTACGACTGCCAGGAATAATCCCAATTCGAAGAATAATTACAAGGTGACAATGTGACTACTCTTACCTCTTTGACGTATTGCCTTGAGGTTTCAACTCTTTGTTGGTCAGGTGATGATAGTAAAGTGATCACAACAGGTAGTGACTATTCATTGAGAGTATGGGATTCAATGACTGGTCAGTGTCTGTCTCTGTCTTTCCATTCATTCTTTTCTATTGAGGAGTACAACTTATTCGTCTATCAGTACATTCAAATGATTCCTTTTGTCTATGTTCACATCCAATTCATCCTCAATTCATTCTATCTGCAGGACACGATGGATTCATTCAGGTTAATCCTCATTGAATACAGTAGGAAGTCTCTCACTCTCAGATAATCGATATTGTGAGTGGAAAGGTTGTACAGAAATGGTACAATCTGGTGGAACACAATGAACACGCAGCTGTATATGATATGGTCATATCACAAGATGGAAACAGAATAGCAGTGGTGAGAGAATGAAGGGAAGGAAAGGAAAAGGAATTGATACAGGTTGACAATAAGGGACACATCTCACTCTATGCACTTGGACCTAATCATGCTGCTAAGAAGATGCCACGATTTCAGTTCTTCAATACAGACTATCAGTGAGTGGATGAGGGGAATGGAATGAGTGATGGAGGGATTGTAGACCATTGATAGCAGATGAAGGAGGATTCGCAATAGATGAAGATACTGGAATGGCACCACATCTTATGCCTCCACCTCTATTGATAGATCATGATGGAAATGTACATGACGAAGAATTACAGATATTAGTGGCTGGAAGAGATGTAAGTGAAGGAAAAGAATGAAATAATCAATAGAATATATAGGAAGATGATGAAGATGCGAGAATGATATGTCCGTGGTTGAAGAGAAATATTGTCCCTCCACTCGATAAGAATGAATTGAATTCATGGATGGAACAGGCAATGGCTCTTGTTCAAGTTGAAAAAGAAGAATATGAAAGGGAGAAAGGAAGACAAAGACCTATTGTTCCTTCACTACCAATACCCATTATACCATTGACAAAGAAGAAGAATCGACCATGTAAGTGACTTCCATTCTCATTTGTCATTCACTTGTATTCAGACACTAGATCCACTCTTATGAATGCTGTTATTGCACGGACAGAGGCCGCAGTACAAGTAAGTTCCGTCCCCTCCTCCACCGTAACCTCTTTCACAGGCACGGACTGCCAATCGAAGGAGGAACAGAGAAGAACAAGTGAATGGAGTCGAACACTCTGCAGGTAGTCTGTTTTACTGTAGTTGGTGTAATCAATAAATATAACAGAGGATGAATTGGATCGATTGGAGAGTGCATCATCTTCTGATGTAGTTGATGATAGTGATGAGAATACAAGTGATACAGACTTCAGTGTGGGAGATACGAGAAGGGAAAGGGAAGAGAGAAGGAATGAACAGGTAGGCATCCACACATCTTTTTTACTTATCATTTTACTCCATCCACCATCCTTTGAAGCGAATTTGGGCCTTCGGGTTCAATTTTGCCCCCACATAGTTTAAACTGAACTCTTGCAAGCCACTGACCCGATCTCGATCCCACTTATATCAATTATGGGACTATGATGGGGAAGGAATTATATGTTAAGAGTTCATCACAACAAGCAAATACACGAAGAAGACGAGAAAGAGAATTGATTGAATTGGTGGATGATGAAGAAGAAGAACCAATTGCATCTACAAGTAGAGAAAGAAGAAGAAGGAATGAAGAAGGAAGAAAACCAAAGGATAATGTACAACTACAATCAACTAGTACTCTTCTTATACTCGATGTTATAGGAAGATGAATTCGGAAATGATCTGAGTATTGACATGTTTGATGTTCCTTCCACTTCTACAGGAAGAAGAAGACAAAATGGAACAAGGAAAAAGGAAGTGAAGGAGAAGAGGTGAGGGAAGAGGAAGGAAGAGAAGAGAAAGAAGACTGTTAAGTGTACAAAGGAAGAGTGAAGAGAGGAATGAAGAGAATGAAGAGATTGAACAGACAAGAATGAGAAGGAAAAGGAATGATGGAGGTAAGAAATAGAAGAATGGAATAGAATACATTGAATACAGATAACAAATGGATGTTGACATTCCCTTCGTGGATGAATGAAGTGAAAAGAAGAAGATTCCCATACATTGCACAAGTGAGAAGATATTGATACTGAATGAGAAGAAGTATTGATTGAGTTGGGAGATCATGTGATGTACTTCAAACAGGGACATGATAACTATCTACAACAAGTAGAAAGAGTGCACGCATACAATGTCACTTGCAAGATGAGACCAAGGTACATTGAGATGAGTGAATCAATGCATTACACATCTCAGACCTGAGTTGAATGCACAAGAATTGGCAATTGTTGATGATGTTAGATACACAAGAAGTCCTTATCGATTGACTGTACTCAAATTGGAGAGAATAGAATATGATGGGAGGAGGACTGGATTGACTTGGACTGTCAAGTCTGTTGAGATTACTGTACTTGATTGACAATCAATACAGATATCACGATATGGAGAATGTGCCAGACTTTCTTCTTCTTCGTTCTCATTACGATGAAAGCATAGGACAGGGTGAATTGACTTGTCATCTCTTCTCTTTAGAGTGTTGGATTGAGGATTCGATGTTGGTGATGGAGTAGAAGCACCAATTGATGGAATGTGGTGGACAGGGACTGTAGAAGACTTTGTTAGAGATGAACAATATCCAAAGTGAGATACTACAATCGAATATGACTATACTACTTGTTACAGTTCACATTGGATGAGTCTTAAGATCAGATGGGATTCGGGAGATGAAGAGCCTCTTTCACCATGGGATATCAGAAAGAAGAGTGCCAATAGAAGAGGAGGTACTGTAGAAGGGATGAAGGATTAAGAATATTACAAGTATAGGGGGAGGTCAACAGACAGCAATAACTGAAGATGATTATCTTAACTTGGCATCATACGTATCAATGGATGGAGATTGGCCAGATGAAGATGATGATGGAGAAATGACTAAAAGAAGAATCACTGATGCTATTCATACACTTACTCCATTGAATGATGTTACTGTAAGTATGATCATTCTCTAATCTTTGATCCCTTAACCCATTGAGATATTCTCGACTGCAGTCTCCCTTGTAGACTTTCCCGAGTATGCTTCATCTATTGACTATCCAATAGACTTGGATACAATCTGTGAGAGGATATCGAATGGATTCTATCGGTGACTCTCCCTCCCTCCCTTCATTCATTCATTCATTCTCTTCTCTCAGTCGTCTCATTGCTATTCAACATGATATTCGATACATTGCCCTCAATGCCGAATCATTCAATGATCCCATCAGTCAGATTGTCTTCAATGCAAAAGTTCTCGTTGAGAGTATCATTCGATTCTCTAAGTCAGTCTATCATTATCTTTCCTTTATTCATTTCATTCAGTGATTCTTCTCTTCATGATATTGTCTCACTCTTCGAACAGTGTCATCATTTGAGTGCAGATGAATTAGTCGAGTATAAGAGAAGACCTCGTGAGTCTCCACTCTCTTCATTACTCATCTTTCTGTACTTTTAGGTGTCATCTCAGAGACTCTTCGTGTATTAATGCTAGAGAGAAATGGAGAAGAAGTAGAGGAGAGAAGGGTCCCTGGATGGATTGCAGAATGTATACAAGTATTCGATCAAGTATGCAGGGAACGGTGTTCAAGACACTTCATTTCATCCACAGAATCGTCTGCAGTAAGTAGAGCAAAAGATGCCACGAGCCGGGATCGAACCGGCGACCTTTAGATCTTCAGTCTAACGCTCTCCCTGAGCTATCATGGCTGTGTTGCAGGAATTGGCCGCTCTGTGGGAAGTCTGTGAGGATCTTACTACTGTTCGTGCGAGATTGAACAATAACGACAAGAAGTACTCTGGACCGAAGGATGTTGCTGAAGAAGTGGAAGAACTTGTAACGACTGTTAAACAGATCGTAGAGGATAGAAGGAATGCTGTAAGTGATTGAATGAATAGAATGAAGGAATGAATGAATTGAGATCAACAAAGATTGTGTCTCTCTTGGTCAACTATTCTCTCGCAAACTACAACCAATCATTGACAAATTTGAGGCCCATCAGGTGATTTGGACTACATTGACGGTAGATATGACAAGATTGTAGGCATCGGTATCTTCCCACATTGGAATGAGTGAACGTCAATTGAGAAGAAGAGCTGACAGAGAGACACATCATCATCATTACCGTACCCGAAGGTTGAGTAGAGAGAAAGAGAAAGAGAAAGAGAGTGGAGATTGAGGTCAGACCAACAAGCACTTCTTTCTGTACAAGCTGCTGTTCAAAGAGAAACAATGCAACCATCGACTTCACATTCTGGAAGAGTCCTTTCACATCCACAAACAGGATTCTATAGGGCAATTGTGAGTGGAAGAGGATACGGTAAGAGGAAATGGGAATGAAGGAAGAAGGAAGGAAGTTACAGAAGAGAATGCAATGGAAGAAGAACCAAGAGGAAGAACAACCAGAGCGAGAAGGGCTGTTATTGAGGATGAGGAGGAGGAGGGAGAAGAAGAAGATGTAAGTGAAGGGAAGGAGTGGAGGGAGGAATGAACATTGAGAATGAGAATGAAGATGCTGAAGAAGAGGAAGAAGAGGAGGATGGTACAAGAAGACAAAGAGGAACAAAGAGGAAGAGAATACAAAGTTATGATGAGGAAGATGAAGATGAAGAGAGAGGTACGGTATTATGAATGACAATGATAGAGAATATAGACAAAGGTTCACCTGCATCTTCAATGGAAACAAGAAGTACAACAAGTACTCGTGTAAGTGTAAGAAGTACAAGGTAAGAGTGGGGGAAGGAACACATTCCATCTCTTTCTTTCTCATAGGAAACGTGGTCGAGTATCTCCAGATGAAGATTGTTCTATGCGTCGTAGACCTCAAAGGGCTGCTGCGAGACAAGCTGCCCGTCATTTGGGAGAATCAGAAGATGAAGAGGATACTGTAGATACCACTCCTACTGTTAGTTCAAGAGGAAGAATTCGTAAGCCACGACTTCTCACCTGATTACTCACCTTAGTAGATATTGACATAAGTATTGATCTTTTATTATTCATAGACGTATTTATTGTACAAGTTGATTCGGTACATCTACTTTGTACCCTTTTCACCTAATAAGAAACTGGTAGCTTAATCATCTTTATGGTCAGTACTATATTTGTCATGTTTGTGACCTCACAAGAATTGTCTTGTAGACCTGTCAGTCGCCTTATACACAATGTATTCTTGTGCTTTCATTCTCTTGTTGATATCAATCATCACCTCAATTTATATATCTCAATTATAAAACAATAATCAATCGCGAAACACAGTGATTCTCCGAGGAGCGGGAATAGAGCATCATTTCTCCCTAACTGCACACAAACACATCCTTATCCTCATTAACAAAATAATAGCATGTCTGTTGATTGTCGTTCAGTCCTCTCACAATCCTTCCAAACAATGGCCAATCGTGGCATTTATCGAAACGAGTTAGTGAAATTGTACAGGTTTGTGCAATTCATTTCAGTCTGTCAAAGTGATCAATAAAAGCCTTGAATTACGCGACTACGCGTTAAAATGATGAACATCAAGGATAAATGAATAAACGAGTACATTCATGTGAACGTCAGTAGTACAAAATACGTATTCAACCAATCTTTTTGCAAACATAAATGGAAGTGTCTTTGTGGAGGTTCAATTGTTCGACTGTGCATTGATTGTCGATGACTTCTCCTTCAAGTTTTATCTCCAACTCATTGACATGCACTCCCGATCTCTCCGATGCAATACTCAATAGTCTATACATCTTCAACTGTGAGTGTCTTCCAACCACAGTTGTCATGTACCAATCAATGTCCTGTAAGTATCATTCCACTTCTAATCATCACCTTTCATTACCTCATACAAGACAGTCAATGTAATATCTCCATCTCTCTTTCCTTCCTCTTGTCTACTCCTTCCCTCTTCTACTACTGTTTCAGTCGGTGAAGATGGCATAAAAGAAGAAAGGCAATCAAATACGAATAAGACAACGGGCCTACTTGACAGCCATTGATTGTGATTGAATGTGAATGGCTATTCGAGTTTCCCCTCTCAACTTTTGATGTATTCCAGAATCAATCAATTCACTCATTACAACTTCATCCTTAAACAACATTTTGTTTGAATGAATAGATAAGAAATGTCACCTTCATCCGACGAACCAATTGTTCTCCACTCATTCGTCCCCATTGATCGATAATCATAAATCTCTCAATCCAATGAAGTGTACAATCTGAAAACTCAGTTATGGCAAAACAAAACAGAGAGAGCAACAAACTCTTGTTGAGCAGAAAGTTAACGCATTTCTTCTGATCATTTTGTAAACATAGGCTCTTAGCCATCCTTGAAAGAGCAAAAATATGGAAAAGTGAAGTGAAAAGATACCAAAGAAGAGATTGGACATTTGCACAAGTGACTGTCATATATTCAGTGGAAGTGATCAGAATGAGATCAATGAATGAAGGATTGTGACGGTTAATGGCATAAGGAGAATGAAACTTAGTCAACCGTTTACGAACATCCTGATATTACAATATGTAACAAAAAGTAAGAACAAGGCACTCACAGACAAGATTCCGTCACTACGAAGATGCAAATGCAACAAAGGAGGTCTCAAATGGTATTCCGTCCCTTCTTGACGGAAATTATTCTCCATTACTGAAAAAAGCATATAGAGGTATTGAATGAAAGAGTGAATACCACATGAAGCCATCTGATGTTCGTCAACGATAACAAGAAGATCCATAACAAGCGAATGAGTGAGAAGAGAGGGTTCAATGTCTACTTCCCATGCTACTGTATTGTTGACTCTAAGTGATACTTTCAATGACATGACAATATCATCCCATCATACAATGCATTCTTGACAGTTGTCTTCTCTGCACGTCCTGACCATAGACTTTCCTCATTCTCTTTCCTTAGTAAAGGTCTGATTGTGGCAGCAAGAGGGAAGATATCTTCATTCTCTCCATTCAATTCCTCAAAGCATCATTATTATCGTCTATCAGAGTGTTATGAGACCTTCCTTCTCCATATCCAGACAATCACTTTGTCCTTCAATCGGATACATTCCACAATGTAATAATAATTGTCCGATGAGAAATGTGTAGATGCCTTCTTAGTGGAGACAGGAAGAACTTCAATGCTTCAAATCGATTGTCAGTATCTATGACATTCCTCACATGACGTACCTTGAACATGCCGCTTTCTCCAATAATTCAAATGAGTACTCCCTGAAATTGCTTGTTACTTGGCATTAATTGGGATATATCCATGAAGGATCAAGGTTAGTGAGCCTCTAGCCTAGCAACAAGTGTATATGAGACACTATCTGACAGGGGTGAAATATGCTTGGTACAGCAAAAAGTTAACCCTATCTGAAAATTCTATCCATTACTAATTCGACCACGCTGAGTTCAAAAATCGATATCTCAATGTCTGAAATTGAGTTTGAGAGGTAGGAAAAATCGGCAAAGTTCGTACTCGAAAAATCTAACTTTTTTCCTAGGCGTCTAAACCCTATAAAAGTATAGTGAATCTTGATCATGTCGACGAGATAAGACTTTTCGCTGTTGGAACCGACTCATGAAACTCAAAACCGACAAAGTTATAGACATTAGTTTCAGAAAAAAGGCGG
>JACMIF010000230.1:8663-40584 GCA_014805445.1 Diplogasteroides magnus | reverse complement strand
GTCTCTCTCATGCGATAGACGACCGCTCTGAGTGATTTAGACGAATGAAAAATGCACTCTGCCTTGCTTTGTCCACTCTAGTTAATTGCAATAACTTACACTATTTATTAGAAATATAATTAATTACCTTCTCCATGAACTTGTGATTCCTTGCAGAAATCGGCCCTTGAAGCAGTCTGGGTGAATAAACTGAAGGAAGTGGAGAGAAGATGGGAAGAAGAATTCAAGGAATTGAAAGTGGAGAAAGGAGAAGAAAGAAGAGATGTTGAATGGAAGAAATGTATCAAAGATGCAATTGAATGGGGAAAAGTAATGGATGAAATGAAGAAGGAATACGAAGAATTGGAACAGAAAAAGAAGAAAATGAATTGTCATTCAACTGGATATGGAGTACAAAGAGCATCCACTCCTCCTTCATTTCATCATATTCTCGATCTTGTTCATAAGGAGGCAATTAAGGTGGGTACGGTATTTTATCTTTATTCCACTGAGGAAGACCAATCATGAAACGGTAAACTGATTTGAAATGATTCGTTTCTTTCAGAGTAATGTCATTGTCTGTTCTCGGTCCAATTGCATTCTTCCTGATCGATTTCCTACTCGAAGTCCTTGTGAATTGTGGAAGAATGAACATGTAAAGAAGGAGAAGGAATGGAAGGAGAGTCAATGAGATAGACACTCACATTCATCAGGTACCGTATTCATTCCCGTGTTCACAATCTTTTCTTCATTGACGCTTTGGCTCTTTCCAAGCATTTGCATCTTCAGACAGAACATTCTCCATAGTAGTGAGAGATGGAAGTGTGAATGGAGAGAGAATGCTTCCATCGACTGTAATAGATATTTCAGACTCAATCTGCAGCCAAAAGGAGAATGTTAATTGTTGGCTAATGATGGTTATTGGTTGAGTACAGGTAGAACTATCATTTTCCATTTGAAAGTATTTGTTTCTGTCTTGGACTAACTTAACTTTTTTGTACATTCTTTACTCTTCCTACTTGTTTTTTTGCAATATTTTTAATATGGGAGACTGCTTGCTACTGTGTTTACTTTTAGAGAGATAATAATTGTTACAGTCATTCTGCGCTTATGCAACATAATACAGAATGACTTTTTGTTAACTTATTTTTCCGTGTCTTATTGAGCTATCCATGATAATTTTCTCGGAACCGCTACATAAAGAAAGACAGAAATAAAAGAGTCTTATCTGAGGGAATTGCACTGGTGATACATGTTTTATATTACAACATCTTTTTCCATTTGATATTGTTCCAAAAGGAATGATCTCTATTAGATTCTCTCTATACATTTCGATCTTGTATGGAACTTTGTTATTTTGAAACAAATATTAAACTATTTTGATTGGGGAAATGAATCTTATTGTGTCTCCTCGTTATTTCCTTCTTCTTCTCCATTCTCTTCTCTTGTGTGCATCCACTCCCTTCCATTCAACATCCTTATCCGGAAAGTCCTGTCTCATGTTAATCATCGCAAACTCTAATCATCTTCTAATTTATGCAAATTCGTAACGATTTTCTCAATTGAATCTTCGGTGCTCTTTTCCCTGGTTTAAATTGAATATAACTCGCATAGCAGAAAATGTACCCTCGTGAAAATCACATATATTATTGATTACGAAGTGTATGAAATAGTTATGGAATGATTTTTGAATTTCGCATATGAGGTTTTTCGCAAAAGCGCGAAAACCTCCAAATTCTTCGACCGGTTGTCAATAACGATTTTTCAAAGTTGTCTAAATGAGCTCAAATTTGGCTGAGAGGTAGAACGAGTGTACAAGAGTGTAATTCCAAAGAAATGATCCTGATATCTCAAGCCGTTCGCCCGCGGCAGTGAAATATCTGTAGGTCAACTCCCCTTCATAGGGCGTGCGGGTGGAAATAAGGAGGGAAGAGATGGACTCTTTTGAGGCCGCGCCAGAGGCTGCCGCGGGCGAACGAGAAGAGGTATCGATATGAATTTTTGGATAATGGCTTATACACACTTGATCTACATCTGAGCCAAATTTGGACCCGATTGGACCATTTTGAAAAAATCGTTTGGGGTCCCTATCTATATTGCTCTTGTCTGACAATGAAGAGTATTTTAGCTCAAGATCTGTGGACCTTGGAAGGAGGACCTGGATTACTTCAAAGAGCACTTCCAGGCATACATCAAACATACAAAGTGAATGACAATATCTCATGTACAATAGAAAGTTAACATAGAATCGCACATATGTTTTTGTTGTTGTTTTCATAGTTCTCAAAGTTGTCAATAGTAGCCATTGATGCTGTTTCATATTTCGTAGTGTATTTTGGTTGCCGAGCAATCAGATAAAGAGTTCGACTAGGATTCACGGACGCCATCAAGAACGTTGTATGGACGATTCGATATCGAGCTAATCCCGTTCAGATTTTTCACACCTGCATCAGTCTATTTTACTGACGGTGGTATTCCACACCGTTTTTCCATTTATTATTCCTACCGCAACTGTCTACCGTACTCTGAAGGTGTGGCCGGTACTAAGGGAGACTCCCTCTAATTTGGCCACTCAAAGTAGTGGAGATGCCCCTTATGTACCAGAATCGAATGAAGAGGCCTTCATCTACTGTAGATCCATTCAAGACTTTGGGTGGGTACTATAGTATGTAAGAGTATCAGTGTCATTTTGTGATACAGAGGTCCTTTCACTGTGGTTCAAGTCCAGGAATTCTACCGAAATGGATACTGCAATACCACAGATCAATTTCGAGTTGGCGAGCATGGTCACACACAAACTCTTGGTAAGGGACTCATCAACGTTAACCATGTTATGTTGTAGGAGAACTGATCAAACAAAACGGTTCGTTGTCTCCATTCTCCAGTTTGAGTCTTCTCAGGCATTCCTCAAATACTCAACATCTAATACATGAACAGGTATTGTGGATGGGGTTGTTGTCTCGTATAATGATAGTCAATGTAGAGACTCGCAAGAATGGAATCTTTTATGGATGATTCTATACAAGGAAGAGAGATTGATCATTCCAGGTATACTTTCTGGTTATCTTCTCATTTTTAGCATTGAATATTTTGAGATCTGCTGCCATAGGCAGACTTCTGCTGAATGTGGAAGCAACAGTGTGTGCTCACGAGGTTTCCCCTCAATTATGGGAAAATAGAGCTTTCAGTTCAACTTTCCTTATGTCTTTCAGTTGATTCAAACGATGCAGATGAAGATTGAAGAACAAAACGAAAAGTTTGATTGTAGTGCTTATTGCATTCATAAAGAGACTATTTAGGATTGAACAACTGAATGCAACAGTGGAGAGAGGAGGACTTATTCCAACAGATGACAGGTCAAGTGAAGTCAATTCGAAGGATCTGGTATTGCCGAATGGATCGGCCTTTGCAATAAGAATGATGCAGGCTGTCACTGATGCAGTGAAGGATATCATTGAAACAGATGATACTGAAAGGAGGGCTAATACAGCGACAAATATGGACGGATCGTCAGAATTCCGTCGATTAGTGCAGGTTGACAGCAAAGTGTTATTGTCATTGATCTATTTCATCTCAGATATTCACAGGGAGAAAGAATAAAGTGAGGAGGAAAAAGTGGTTCATTCTATACAAAACAATGATGAGGACAATGAAGAAAAGGAATTGGAGACATTATGATCTAGGAAGGGATGTAGAGAAGATTGTGGAATCAATACATTCATCATTGGAAGAAGAAAGGGCAAAAAAATGACATTTCAAGGGAGAATCTGAAGAAATGATGAAGGAACCAGTGACAGTACCAACTTGCACTGATGTAGGTCGTTCTCATGTTGTTGATAGTTGGCATTTGTTAAGTCAAATGTGCAGGAGGAAGTCTGTAGCAGTGGAATTTCTGTCACCTCGAGAGATGAAGACAAAGGAGTGAAGGAGGTTGGTAATTGTTCTAGATTGCCTGTCGTACCTTCTTTATAATTAGATAATTCCTTCCGTGAGCTCACATTCCGATATTTGGATGAGAAAGGTTTTATTTATGCATGAACCTGGTTACAACGTGAGATGTGTGTTAGGAAATGGTACGTAATTCCGCGAACCCAACCATTGCCCGGTTGGTTGAAGAGGAGTGGAAGAGGATTGAGGTATGTAATATACATACCGTATGTTTGCTGTTTTATTTCCTTTTTTGTTTGTAACATCCCATATGCAGATGCATTGGAACTGCTTTGAAAAGTTTCTACTTGATATTTCTAATCTCGAATGCGCTGCTTTTATAAGCATGCAAACGTTTGAGAGTCAACGAAAATCCTTTGAAGATGAATGATGAGGAGTGCATCTACAATCGTGACTTTTTCATGAAGAGACGAGAGGACAAGGAGGTTCAAGAGGTTAGCAATGGATTAACGTTCCTTAGTCCCTTTCTCTGTTGTTTAGATGCCTCCTGCTGTAAGTCCTTATTTGGAAGGCTGCGGTATATTCTATGAAAACCCCACGAAGAGAACGACTGTTAGTATATCACTGTTTTTGAGAGGACAGCACTAGTTTTCTCATTTAAATTTTTTTATAGGGTATGAAACCTCGAAATGTTATCAACCGTGCCCAGCTGAACAAGAACAAGAAGACGGTATTACTAGAATACATGAACATTTACTTACTTTTCTCACTCATTCAGAAGCCGAAAGAGGAAGTGGATGAGGAAGAAGAAGATCCCACAATGGTATATATGCACGGAACTGAAATAAAGATTTTACATTACAGTTTAATGAACGTTTTATGATCACTTCTGAACCATCCGATATCATCTGTCCTGACAGTGTAAGTGTACTATTTTTTCTGCAGCCAATTTTATGATTATTTCAGACGAATTACGAAAAGTGTATGTACGGACGCGACTTCTTTCTCGAGAAAGGTGCTTATGATTTGGTAAGTTACTTTGAATTGACTGCCCGATGTTTACGATATGTCATCTTTTCAAGTCACAATCGAGATTGTTTATGAAAGGGTGTCCCTTTCTGGTAAATTCTGTAATTATCTCCTAGCCGTCTAACTTCATTCCTAGCGGTCATCTCTGCGAAGTGAGAGACGACCGTTAGGAATGAAGTCGGACGGCTAGGAGGTCAAAGGCTGTCGATAATTACCGGAAAGCGACACCCTATTCTATATGATATATGGGCTATATCTATCACAAATATCCTCTTTTGAAAGGTTGTTCCTACACAGCAGTGAGGTATAATGAAAGTCCCTACCTTGTTCAGCTCTTCAATCCAGTTTCATCTCCCGTCCATTCAACTGCTAAAGGATTCGGTCGAAATGCCAAGAACAGCAAAACAGTCAATAACGTTCATATGCAAATTCCATTCTAAATTTGTTTTAACAAATACATTTATGGTCTTTTTACAGCCTAACACAATACATCTTCCAAAAGCTCGAGATCTTTGGTATCCTAATGTTGCTCTTAATTGGACGAAGCTAAGGAAGGAGGTAGAAAGTCTTTCTTTGTCTTTGTACTCATTCACGATTCAGCAAAAGCAACGTCTATGGGTCCTTTTGTATGGAAGACCCCCCTCACTTGGTGGAAGAGGAAGGAATAGTCAGCCGGATGGTATGACAAGATGATTGTGGAGAAAAGGAGCACATTTGCAGAGACTATGATGAATCAGTTCACTGAGATGGTCGGACACCTTATAAATAGAAATAATGAATTCGGAGATGTAGAAGGTTTGTCAAGCGGGAGAGGGTACTATACTTGGAATGAACCTTTAGGTTGGCAGACAGAGATGGGTGAATGTGGCTGTTGTGGAACCACAATGGAAAATCCTTCCACATTCTTCCAACACGTAGTCTCCAAGAAACACATTGTTAACTGGTTGAAGTTGCATTAATGAAATCTTTTGTATTTTAGGCAGCGATAAATGGACTGTGGAAAGAGGATCTACTTTATTGGATTGAAAAGTTCCAGCCATTTATCACAATCATTCTTCAACAGGAAAAGAGGGAAAGGAAGAAATCTAAGTAAGAGTCATGATTAGGGTAGGAAATCCAAGCGAAAGTGCACATTTCTGTCGTCTAATTCACTCGAAGCGGTTGTCCATCACACGAGAGAGACAACCGCTCCTAGGGAATTAGACTACAGAAATGTGCCCTTTCGCTTGGATTTCCTACCCTAGTCATGATCATATCTCAAAAGTATGCTCAATGTATTCATAACTTACTTTGTATCTTGGAAGTTTTGCATTTTTGGAGAGATCTTGTGTTTTACATGTATTGCTGATGTTGCTATTACTGCTCCACATTCGGTTGTTTTTTCCATTTACTGTATAAAGATTTCTGTTGACTTCATCGTCCTTTTCCAGCAGAACGTTCATCTGTACGTTTTGATACTTGAAAATGAAGTCACTATTTTAATGTATGTCGTAATTGTGGTTTCCTTTAGTTTGTGTTGGTTGAAGAAGTTGTGGACTGTCTGTGTTCTCATTCGCACTGTCAGTCAACTAGGGATCGCATTTTCGGAAATAAAGTGCAATATAGTTGTTTGTTCACTCATTCCGATCGGTTGTCTATGATGAGCGAGAGAGAATGAGTCGTCGGTGAGTAGAGACAGGAAAGTTACTGTATTGCCGAAAATGTGATTCCTACACTGGACACAGATATGTGAATGAGAGAAGAAACTTTTAGCATTCCGTGAGACATCTCATTCTTATTTGATTCTCGGAGTGAAGAGTGGTCGGCTGCTGATTTGGGAGGTGTTCTCTGTCAATATGGCAACTTCCGATGACAGTAACAACAACTTGGCGTCCAATTCGGTCGGATGCGGGGCAGAGGCTTTCATTTACTGCAGACTCAATAATGTTTTCGAGTGAGTGATTACACTGATTCATTTGGGTTACGGTACTTTCAGAGGTCCACTCTCGGAGGCTCAGGTGCAGGATTCCTACCGTAAGGGATTGTTCCATTCTGCTGTGCAATTTCGCATTGGAGAGCATGGAAACCCGCAGACCCTTGGTGAGAAATCGAAAGTGTCATCTATGTAAATTGAATGGTCTTTCAGCTGAGTTGATCCAATTGAATGGCCAATGGTCTCCCTTCTGCAGTTTGAGTCTTCTCAGACACACTATTCACATGCAGAATCTCACTCTGGAAGAGGCTCGAACTACTGTCTACAATATGCTGAAAGGGAATGCCGTTTAGAGACTCGCACGAGTGGAACGTTTCATGGAGGATACGGTAGAGAGAAGGGAGGCTGATCATTCCCGGTACTACAGTAATATTCAAGTATTGCTAGCGAATCATGTTCAGATTTGTTGATGTGGGAGTGCGTCTTGTCAAATTGGAGAAAGGAGTTATGGATGTGAAGGTATGAAAGCTTCAATATTGTGTAGACATTTATTGTTTGCAGATAAAAGAACAGCTTCATGAACGTTTGAGCGAAATCCAACAATTTATCCATACAATCCAGTTGAAGCTTGAGATGCAAATGGGAAAAATGTTTGCTTTTCATTTGTCTTTTCTGCACAAACTTGTATTTAGCAATGAAACGAAGACACTTTTCGAACACTCGAATCATGCACAAAAGAATGCCCTGGATGCAATGGTTCGCGTTTTATTCAGTATTGAGCCGAAAAGGATCTCGTGTCTTAAGGAACAGGAATACACGGAGATTGTCGCTTCCATCGAGAAGAATCATCAACAGAAGACAATGGCTGAGGTGACAATGTTCTGCAGATCATTCATTCCTTCCCTATTCAGATTTCGATAATTGAGACTCGATTGAAGACACTCGAAATGAGAATTGACACTGAGAAAGTGAAGACAAACGAGAAGTTGATGGAACTCGAGGACACAATCAACCATCTCATTCAAGTATCTTTTCAATATTTTCGAAAATAATAATTGCGCGCTAGCTCATCTAGAATGGTGTGCTACCGTAACCGGTCTGCCAATTCCTACTTTGGTTTTTTGAACGGCCAGCCCAGTGTCGGAACGAGGGATGCGTTTTTGTGTTATATTGAGCAGTTTCTTTTGCCATGATTATTAGGTTCGCTTCGATGAATTAATGGATGGAGTTACAGGGGGAATGCGATTCCATGTGCGAAGAGGAAGAAGAAGAAGAAGATGATGATGATGAAGAGGATATGGATGAGGATGAATACGATGAAGAGAGTGGATACGAGGGAATTGCAAATGTTTGTTCACTTCTTCTTTCCCCTTCAATTCTCTTCAAATCGATCTATATTTTAAATACTAAAACTGTGTTATGATCCTTTAGTGAGGAAAAGGGTAGAGAATGAACGACGAAGGGGTCACTATTGGCTGCAATTGATTGAGTAGGGAGAGTTCTCTTGCAGGAAGTGACTTCACTTCTCGAGAATATTCATCCCCACAATAAGAAGGGTCATTTCATTCTTCTTTGATAGACTGGAATGTTTTGTGTTCAGCGACATTCCGTGATCTGCAGAGACTGAGGGATGCATTCAATGAGTGCAACAAGTTTGATCTCAATGAACAGACTCGCGAGATGTTCGGAGATGAGGTCAGTCATTGGTACAATCATGGTGTATAGAGCTAGATGGGCTCACTTTGTGTTTATTAGGCCTGGTTCATGGCATTGGGAACTTCTTTAAATCCTCTCTCTATTGCTCTTTCTCCCTTAGTTTCTAGAGTTGTTCAACTTTCACGCAATTTGGTTCTTGAAGTTGTTTACCTTTGATTCAGTGTGTATTGTATGTATTTGCAGGGCGCAGAGTGTCACAGTTGTGGCGGTGCATATCTGGGTAATGCGAACAACTTCATCTCTCACATTACTTCATCGCTTCATGCGGTTAGTCCCACCACGAATCTCACAGTTTCTTACCGTAATCCTCTAGGACAATGTGACGATGGCGAAGGATGATATCGACTACTGGTACGAGGAATGCATGAATGCCCCCTAATGGACATCTCCCTGTTTATCAATGAGAAATGATACTCGGACATACATGCTTGATTCCCTCACATCTCGAAATATATGAATATAGTGACTGATAAAGGCTTTACTCGGTAATGTATTGTTCTGATGATTCATGTTTCGAATGGCGTTTGAAACGCCCTATGGTATCTTATCCATTGTGACCTTTTCTTCTTCATTTACAACCTGTGAAGTTGATATCACAAATGGAACATCTATTGATTCACAGGTCATTGAATCAGAAGTCAACTTTGTCTTGTTCAAGGGGCCATTCCATCTCGGCCCCTGCAGATCTCATTATGGGAAACAACCAGTAAGTTCTTGTCTTGATCGTAATGTTTTTTATATTTGTGTCCTCAACCTTCGTTCACAGTGTAATTCGTGTGGTTTGCAGGACGACAGAGAAGGGCAAGGATAACGAGTCGAAATCGTCGAATGAAGCAGTTGAGGCAACCAATTATTATGACAAAGTCAATAAACAACAGAAGGGAACTGCGAGAGAGGAGACAAAAGGAGGAACAAACTCCCATTTCGGAATGGATCGGACTTCATCGGCCACTAGTCCTCCAAGAACAATCAATGCACATTCTATTCCAAAATCAACGCATGGAGGAGCCATTCCAATGGGTACGTTGTAATCCATTGCGTGACTGTTTAACAAATTTCTTGAAGAAACTGTAGAATCAAATAGTGCCGAACAGTAGCAACGCCTTTTCTTCATTTCAGGACCACCGCCTCCCAGGACAACGGCAAATGACACGATTGTAGTGAAGAAGGAAGATGAAGTAGGGAAAGGTGAGAGGAGAAGTGAGGAAGAGGACAATTGCGCCACAATTGTCAAATAGGCATCAATGGAAGGCTGTTTGATTATTGTGGCGCAACATTAATGAATATGCATTGAATACCGACGAAGGGAAAGAAGAGAGAGATTGATTGGATGAAATGTAAAATAAGATTGAGATTGCAGTGAGAGACAAGGCATCGGCAGTGAAGAGAGGAGATGAAGGAGGCAATGGTCAGTCCTTTCCCCCTTGCACAATGATACATTTGTATGTCTTCACACTCTATCACTCACTCCTTTTACCATTGTACTGCATAAACTCGATGGCGCTTTCAGTATAGTTCACCAAGAAAAGAATCTTCAGCTACTGACTAATTCTTCCTATCCCTCTCGTCTTCTTTTGTTGTCATTCTAAAAATTCAGTGGGAAACTTTAGAATTTCATTGTATCTGCTCTCTGACTTGAGAATGATGATATGATATTTGACTCACAACAAAAACCTTTATCATGTAACAGTTATCGTAGGTTAAATGGAGCAGGAGTTATTGCAGTTCTCTACATTGTAAATGTAAGATTTCTAGAAGCGAAATCGACTACAGTACGACTGGAAAAAATGAGGGTGAATGAAGAAGAGGAACCAAGACCCAAGACGCCACACAACATTGAGGTTGAACTTGTTTAATTGAATATGAAATGTCTTTGTGTTTTACAGATTTCAACGAAGGAGGAAATGATGGACAGCGAAGAGACAACGGTGAAGAAGGAAGAAGAAATGGGAGAGTCCTCTGTACTCGGTTGGTCTACTTCATTGAACATACTGCTCTTAGCGTTAGCTCTGCTATCTCATTCCCAACAAAACCACATTGTTATTCCTATTCTCATTATTTATCTGCGTTTGGCGTTCTATGCATTATCTCTCATTTTATCGTGGCTTTCCCATGCTGATAAGACTGGTAATAGATCAAACTGAACGGAAATTAATGTCTTATCTGACATGTCAATTTCCAGAATCAAATATATGATACTTACAGAAACATCACCGATTACAGTACCACAAGAAGAGATGAGGCTGAATGAGGATGAGGAACCAGGAATGAATAAAAAAAGAAATCGAAGAGGGAAAAAGAAGAAGGAGAAAGAGGGACCAATAGGACTAGAGAAGACAGAGAACGGAGAGAATGAGGTATCAATAGCTGCATTCACTCTCAATATTCTTTGCGTCCTTCAGATGGAACAAGAAATGGTGGACAGTGAAGAGACATCAGAGGAAGAAGGAGAGATTATGGATGATTCTGATGGAACACCTAGGATCCATTCATCCCCTTCATTTCCAATAGTCAGATTTTTGTCTCAGTATTCTTTGTTATTCCTCATGACATTGTAAATATTCAGAACGAATCACAAGAATCATGGAATTTAGTGACAGAGAAGAAAGAAAAGAAGAAGATGGAGGTAACAGTTTGGTTTTCTTATTGATAGTTCTTATTCTGTAGATGGAAGCGACTAAGAATGCATTGGAAGAAGAAGCATATCTGGCTGCTGTCCACAATATCAAACAACTTGAAGGAATTGTTAGTTATTTCATATTCTGCGCCTTGTTAATATTCAATATGAATTCGCGTCCGTAAATGAACTCCTCTACGACTGTATGAAATAAAAAGAGCATGATTAACTGTTAATTCAGTTAATCATGCGCTTTTTATTAAGGTAAACGTGGAGGAAGGCATCTACAATCACGATTTCATGATGAAGATGGCAGAACAGTGGGTATCTAAAGCAGTCAGTCTATAATACGCTCTAGCGGAGATTCATCCATTCCTTTTGCTACAATATCTCATGCTTTTCGTTGTACAGATCAATCCTGACATCGCTCTAATGGAAGGATGTGGTCGAATGGGGGACTCTGTTGACCCTGTGACTAGGAAGATACAGGTATTATTGGATATTATTATTGTTATTTATATTATTATTATTTACTATACAAACAGTTGATCAACGTTGATCGTTTTCCCATTCAGGAACAAGCGGCAAAGATAGAGAAGTTCGCACAGTATTGTCGTAGCATCAAACCTCCTAATATCGTAAGTGTCACTTTAAGTGAATGACGGTTAAGTGGCATATCTCACCCATTCTAGCTTCTCATAGGCACATTTTTTTTTAAGGCAGTAAGTGATTTTAATGGGGCAAATGTGTTTCTATATGATTCCCATGTCTGTTTTCCATTGCTTTGTGAGGATTCATAGTCAATTTCCTTGTAGGGACCGTACTCATTTGTGTTTGTTTAGATGGATTCTCCCATTTATCGAAATGAAGGATGTGGCATATTGGCTCCCACTAACAATAAGAATACTCATGGTCAGGTATGCACACGTTTGCACTCCATCTACACGATATTTTCATTCTTTTTTTGTGCTTCAATCAGAAATATTAATAATTATTCCTATTATAATATAATATAGTGCTAATATTTACATAGTATACTCTACAGGGTTTCGTGCTAGCTTGGGGAAGGAATATTCCGCCCAGGATGAATAAGACAAAGGTTTAATGTTTTGTCAGTCGAGGTTTTTACTTATAATTTCTTTCCTTAGGCGAATTCTAAAGTGCCTGTAGCGTCCACTTCTACAAAGATGGATGCCAATGAGACCGCCCGACATGTCATTTCGGCCGAAGATCCATCCCCCATCAATTGTCAAGACATTGTACGTTTCCATTGAATTTTATGACTGTGTGGTATAGTCTGATGATCGGATGCGATGTTATGATATTCTAGACAAACGTTGAAGAGTGCATTTACGGTCGCGAGATTCTTCTCAAGAAAGGCCAAGAAGATTTGGTAAGCTTTCTTGGTAGGAGTATTTATTTGTACTTATTGATTGGAATATGAATTGTGTATTATCATCACATTTTCTTGTTTTCTTTTATATAATGAAGAACGTATGATACCTCCTGTTGCTGTATATATTCCAATGCATTTTTCAGCTTTTCCAGCCTGTCGTCCCTCCTGTCAGTTTTTATTCGCCTGGATACGGTAGAAACGCAGACTCAAGGCTAAAACAATGGCAATCAGTGGTTAAGAAAGTTCGCTCCTCGATATTATTTACACGCTTTCATGCACATATTTTGTATTTTGTCTTCATCGTTCAAAAAGCCTCTTAGCTAGATACCATGAATTGACTCAGATATTGACAGCCGTTCATTTCTAGTCGTCTAACTTCATTCCTAGATGTCGTCTCTTCCTTCACAGAGAGAACAGCTAGGAATGAAGTTGGACGGCTGTCAATATCTGAGTCAATTCATGGTCCCTACTTTTAGCGACTTCTGATTCGATCGTTGGGTCCAAAAATATCATTAACAACTTTTAGGAGGAACTTTGGTATCCAAACGTCGCCTTGCATTGGACGAACATAAGAAAAGAGGTAAGAACAATTCGGAAGCGTTCTAAAACATATATTACACTGTCTCGCTATCTGAATCAGGATGCAGATATGGGGTTTTCCGCTAGTTATCGCTAGCACTTGGCATCCTTTTTTGGGAGTCAATGTATCCCTCTTCCATCATTGTCTATGATTACAGGAACGAGAGTCTCAAGCCCAATCAACTGCATCCACATCGAAGGACAACCTTTTCTCCACGTTTGTCTCTTTTTGAAATCATCTTTTATAGTGAATTGGAAGTTTGAGTGATTGTGACTATTTTTGTCAATGATTAATGCAATCTATTGTGTTTTGTTTACAGAAATCCTTGGCTGACACGTGAAGAGAAGGAGAAGATGGAAAAGGAAAAGAGAGAAGAAGAGGAAAAGAAGGCATTGGATGAGTGGAGAAAGACTGATGAACAGGTACATTTGAGTCTGTGATTACTGAATGAAATGATTGTTTGTAGGAAGAAAGACTGAAGGAAGAAGAAGGACTTCGATTGGAGAAAGACAACAAAGAGACCAAGATGAGAGCAGTAGAGAATGCAGTTCAGACGGAAAGGTAATCACGACTCCATTTCATGGCTTTGGGATATTCCTTTGATCAAGGACTTGCTCTTATATAAACTTTTTAAAATTCATTATTTATTTCCAGTTCGTCTCCCCTGATTACTTGGCGAATCCCATGGCAAATCTACCACAGATTAAGTCCGGACGAAAAGGAATTGTAAGTTGTTTCTTTATTTATATTGTTTTCATTCATAGCAACATCTGTTAATGCAGTTATACAGTAATCTTTCTTCAGTGGTCCTTTCCCAGAAGCAACAGTGATGGGATGGTATCGTGAGGGATGGTACGACAATGCAATCGTATTCAGAATTGATGACGATGAGGAACTCTACACACTTGGTGGGCATTTGTTTGCGATCTTACGATGATTAAGTATTTACAATTTATGCGTTAGAGTGTATACAACGCAATGTGTCTTTGAGAACAACTTCGTCGTATCAATGGAAGTGCGTGTCCCTTCTCATTCACAGTGGGCACACAGTGTTCGACGAAACAATTGGAAGAAGCCAAGGTCATGGACGGGGTCAGTCTTCGACAATCACGTCTTACAGTATACTTATTTCGTCATTCTCATGGAATTACAGTATAATTAGTCAATACGATGTCGTTGCAGGCATACCGTGCCATTAAAGCGGAGAAGGAGCAGTACGAGAAGTTATATGCAGACTTGATCAAGAGGTATTTTTAAGATTATTTAATTTGTTTGATAAATGATATGATTGTTGTGTTGAGACTGGATGCAGTGAATGCTGAGAGTAAGAGACTAGCCAATCAATTCGACAAAGCAGAGAATGCGAAGAAGGTATAGAGCAATTATTTAATAGATATTCCATCATTTTATGCATCTCCATTTTCGTTTATCGTGAAATTATTGTCCAAATTTTTTTCTTGTACTATTTTTTTGGAAAACATGGTGCAATTTGCTCAATAAATTTTTCCAGAACATTCTCCTCCTCCTCATTCATTGCTTTTGGAACAAAATATGTTTTTCAATAGTTCACTAACCTATAACGTTTGTTGGTGTGACGTCTTGGTTGTATATTATCAAATGAGTGGTGTGTTTCAGGTTGAGAAGACGAGTACTCGATCTGCTCAGACTGACTCCAAACTAGTCAACACTCTCACAGAAAAGGACAAGAGGGAAATGCTGGTATTTACGCATATTCGTCACCTTTGATGTTTAACACATCGAACGTTGCTTTCTGTGTGTGTGTCTTCTAGCAAATCTAATAATCTTCAGGCGACTGTTCCTGTTAAAGTTCCTCAGGCATATGATCCGTTTTGTGTGCTCAAAGTGACCAAAGTCAGCGATCCTGGTGAGTATTCTTTCGAATACTGTAGCTCGTGCTTACCGTAACCAATGATGTTTCAGTGAAGGACTTGCAACACTCACTGTTCATTGTTGGTAAGCAACTGGAGAAGTGTGATAAGAAACTGCTGGGACTGAACACTGCAGATCTGTTCAAGAAGGTCAGAGATTACTGTATCTTTCCTACTGTGCATAGATGAAAGTGGATAGCGGAATGATGAAATGAGTCTCATTCAGGCGCCCCACTGCACTTTCTGTGATACGAAGCCACACGCTGCGTCTACTTTCATTCAACACATTGCAAGTACTGCACACACTCAAAAGGTTGGACAAAACATCTTTAAATATTAATGACTATTAAAGTAACGGGCATCACATGTTATTGTTTCTAGATGTCGTCAAAGTGATTCAACTCGTCCCTTTTGTACGCATATTGTTAATGTTTTGATCGAGGTTGACGTATAAAGTAGTGACTTACACGAGTATCCCAACTGTACTGTACCCGTATAATGTTGTATTGCAGATGATAAGTTCGGGTGCTCAAGTCTCCTCAAAAGCGATCTCATTTTGGAAGGAAGCTATCGCAAACGCCACTAAATAGAAGTGTATATTGGTCTAACATGCTCTTATTTAACTTTGAATTTTTATCGGTTTATTTGTTTGTTCACAATTAAGTTTGTCCAATCTGCTCCACTTTCACTTGCTTGACTATCCTCATAATGTATTACGATGTATCGTCCATGTCTGTTGTAAATCTTCTGATTGCTATCTTTTTGCCCTGTGATGACTCTCCTGTGTATATACTGCATAGTTCCTGAAGCTGGCAAAAAGCGGAAGTGATACTCGCTTTTGTTGTACCTTACTCATTGAACTGGTTTTGACCGATTTGGTCCCTTGTTAGTTGAAATTGAAATATATGCATAAAGTAGTTCCATGTAACATGGTTAGTGATTGCGAATCACAGGGTTGGAACCCCAGCGACATTTCGCTTATTGAATCACTTAAATTTTTGAAGGTTTTTAAAAAGGTCCGTCCGTATTCAGTGGTCTTTTCCTAGAGTGAGATGGGTTCAGCTCACGAATCGAGGTGAAACATTTGTCATGTTGGGTGTTTCGAGAGATTTTAGTTACATCATAACTGGTTTTTATATGTTCTGTTTTATTGTAAAGTGCAGTATTCACTTTATCTCTAGGGGTCATTCGAATGATTGTGAATCGTCTTCCTCCTCTGCACCGAATTCATTTTACAGGGAGAATTCACGACTGGAAACAGGCACGATTACAGATCACAAGTGAGTGATCATTCGACCATTAGAAGGCACTTCATCAAAGAAAACGAGTTGTAGGAAGTCAATATTCTGAATATATTAACTATTTCCAATAGTATCTCGACTTTTCCATCAATTTTTGTTTCAGTGCAACACAGCCTGCCAAGCAGATTTGGTTCAAGTTAACCTATTCAGGCACAGAAGAGTGAGTGAATAATACATTTATTACTGTACTTATCCATTCAATTTCTACGGTAGTTCAGTGAATGTGCTTTTCAGAGGTCCATTCACTGAGAAGGAAATACAAGATTGGTACAGAAATGCCTTCTTTCCCTCATCCACTCTCATCAGAATGGACGACAAGTCATATGTGCCACTCGGTGAGTTGAGAAAATACCGAAGATTGGCTGAATGGTTTCACTGAAATTTCTTAACTAATCATTGTCAAATCAATCTGTCTGCATTTTAAAATCAACAAGTTGATTTTAGAGAAAATCACATTTTGCAGCCCAATTGCGTTCTCATAATGGAGACTTTTCTCCATTTCAACATTCGAGTGAATACGCGGACCCAATGACAGAAAGGATACTTGCAAAGATGAGAAAAGTCAGTACATTCCACTATAATCGTGAAGTGAAGTCAAAAACAATAACAATGTACTTACAGTATGGTTCTCTACAGTAGTTTTATGGAATCCCTTGTTAGAATAGGAAGTTAATATTTGGTTGCAGGACCTGAAAGAGGTTCGATTGAAGAGAGACGAGGCAATCGCACGATACGAAAAGACAGCAGCGATGGTACGCTCACTGGAAATGCAGAATGTTGATCTCAACAAGAAATTCAATGTGAGATTGTTGTCAATGGCAGTTACAGTACTCATTCCCATCGATACTGTGTAATTCTGTTTTCTCTTCAGGAATGGAAGAAGAATACGGGAGAGAAAGAGAATTCACTTTCCACCAAATACACACAGGTCACTCTTGTTACTCATACGATTTTATTTTGTTGTGATTGAATACTCCGTGTTCTTTGCTAGCTATTACGGTATCTGCTGCCTTACCCAGTTATTAAAGGTGGAAGCTCGACAGTTTGACGTGGCCAAGAAGTTAACATCAGGAGAGCAATCGGAGGGTGGCAGAAGAGGTGACACAGCGAGTGCTCTCTCTGGACAGAGTACGGTATCCACTGTAACGGCCACTAACAACAGTCAGCAATCGAAGTCAGGAGGAATATTTGCCAAGGTAACATATATAGTTTGTTCATGCTGGAAGGAATCTTTTGAGAAGCCTGTAAAAGCGGAACGAGTAACTCCATCATCTGAACCAGCCACGACTAGAGTCAGTTAATACGAGCAACTGTTCAATTATTGTCCTGCTCATTTATATTTAGTGTTTATTGTTAAAAAAGTATGATGGCCTTAGCACTTGCTAATGTACAGTAGTATTTGACTATCGAACGACAAATCTCAGATGACTCGTCCAGAGTTTTACCCTATGCTCCAAGGATCTTCCTGCTTGAACGATTACACAGGTACGGTATCTCGATGAATATGAGATGATATGGCAATGAGTGCAATGAGTATTGTCTACGGTCTATGGTTGAAGATTTGAGCATCGGAGGGCCTGTTCGACATGTTGAGGAAGAGACTGGAGAAGTGTGGAACGGAAGAGAGGATAAGGGATACACAGGATATGTTCATTCCTGTGAGTATGACAAAGGGACAATTGTATGAATGAAATACACTCTTTCAGCCTCCTTCGTGTCTTCTCTGTGGAGGGGGAGAACTGTCTGACATCCGCACATTCGTCAATCATGTATTGTCACAAGGCCATAGAGACAATGTGAATACAATCCAGATCCAATCAATCAATAATTGTCCCCTTTCAGATTCCCAGCGAAACTCCCATCTCTCCTAATCAAATCTACTATTGGCTGCAGATTCTGGATGACGGATACACGAACAGAAAACTGGTATAGGCACCTTGCCCTTTGTTTGCTGTTTATGTCTGTGATTACTGTCAATTACTATCCTTCAAATTACAGTAGTCAAATGTGTGCCATTGTCTTCGTTGTCTCGCATGTGCCTGAAGACGTGTTTGTTCAAATTCTGCGATTCTATGAGACTATTTTGTGTCCAATACTTTCACTACGCAGTGCTTGTAAGAGTTTTGACAGTAACTAATAGTCCATTTCGTTCATTGTACTTCGTAGTTTTTACACAGCGAAATCAGATTAAATCTATTGGACCTTTGTTTTTCTGAACGCAATAAAGTGTTTTGATAGTCAGATGATCATAGGTCAACAAATGAATATTTCGTCCTTTCACTTATTTCCCCCTCTGACCGCAGACCCGGCCGGTCGGTCTTCCACTTCCCTCCTCCCCTTCACCGAATCAGGGAATGTTCATTCTCCTCATCATCGCTGTCATCTTCTTCATCTTCGTCAAGCTCCAAGCAGCCGAGGAGGATGTACCGTAATCATGAGATTCCGTTCGAGAGACTGGTCTTTCAGCCGCCATCGAATCCGACACCGAAGAAGTTAGAAAAGGAGACTGAGAGTAAGGCGGACACAACGGGACTGCCTACTCTGGAGAACAGCGACAACAACGATGTGCGGTACTCTTGGAAGTACAGTACCCATGAATTCGTATTAGGACGACACCAGCTGGCTCACGTCTTCCATGAGGCCCGCCGCTGATCCTGATGACCCCCGATACCAGGTAATGGACCTACAGTACTCCGAAAGAGTGAAAAAAATGTATTACATAAAATGCATACACACCGACATTTCTAAAGATGACAAGTGAGAATGTCACAACCTTTTTGCCTATTTGCTGGAGACTACCGTACTCCCTGTCTATGCTCATGTATAGTAACTCCTTCAGACTCTGTACTTCACTGATCGCGCTGTGGTCTTCGAGGACAAAACGAACAAGGGCACGCCCCTCAAGGTTACTACCAAGAAGAAGAATAAGCCACAGACTGCAGCTCTCCAATGAGAAGACAATTCATGAGACCTAAGACAAGGACCATCCTCCCCCACCACACTCGATAAAGCCGCACTGACTGGGCTATCACTCGCATCCATTGACTAACATATACGCAACTAATAAAGCCAATAAAGAAATGGGGAAGCGGCTGTATTGTACCGAGCATGTATCGTTTAGCGGAAGTCGTCAAAATACTGGCTGTGCACATAAACGAAAGTGGGCGGAGTTCCGTCGTGGCAAGATGGCACTGTGCCAAGTTTATAAAAACCTCACAAATTATCTTTGCCCCCTTATTTTATGTTTCTTTAGCCCTATTTATTTCCTATTCGCACAATCTTTGCGAGAATATGATATGATAATATCGCTGTTATGTTTTGAAGGCGTCTGAGCCATTGACTCATCAAATATGTAAATGTTTGCAGGACAAATGTCCTCTTCGGTCCTTGGGTCGATGGACCTCAACTATGTTCCATCGACAGCGACGGAATTGGCACAAAGAGTGGAGAAGCTGGAGGAAATGGCATTGGGAGAAGGAATGGTCAAGGTGGGCAGTGGATCGTATGCTTTGATCACAAATATTGTGACATCTCTAGGACTGAAGGCCCCTTCAATTACTAGTGCTGATTTCACGTATGCAGCTACATATTATATTTCAATTCAGAAAACGCAGCCGAGCAAGGGCGTTCCATATGGTAGACGTCGAAAAGAAAAGCGAGAACAGTTGAGAGAAGAGGAAGAGACGCATTCGGTACCTTTTTTACTTAATAATTTTATTCAGGAATTTTGAGAATAATTGTAACCTTTCTAGGCTGATACTGAAGACGAAGAATTGGATGCGATTCTGTCTGAGCTTCATGTTTCTCTGGAAGCGAAGAAAAGAGATGAAGAGAGACTTCAACATGAGATCAACGAGATACTCGCAACCAGTGTCACAGGTACATATTTGAGTCTCAATTCTCATATTATAATATGTAATTCCATGTATCTGTATATATACAGATACATATATGTTCTATCCTCTTTCAGATGGTGGTTCTCGCAAGTCGCGCACATTCGAACGCGCAGCCTCACAGTTCAACAAGTCTATGGTGAGTATGCTACTGTGCACTTTAAATGCCCTTCTATAATCTAGGTTGGTGTGGAATCGGACGCTCGTCGTCTGGCTGATTCCCTGAGGGAAGTGTCCAAACTGGCAGATGCTATATCTGGGAAGGTAAACAAACATTCATGTTGTATTTATCTTCCAATTGGTCAAGATCTTTGCAGTCACTCGAACATTTCATGAGTAGACTATGTAAAGTAATATCTTGTGTTCCAGGTGGCTGAATTGGACCTTGCAAAGACTCGTGTTGTTGAGTGCCTTCAATTGGCTGGAGACATGCGAGACCTCAGCACTTGCAGCGATGTTTGTATCTCAAAAGGAAAACTTGCTATTACCGTAATCTCATTCCAGAAAGTGGGTGACGCGATTGCCTCTGGTGACTGGTCAACGGCTGCCGAACTAGTCCATCGATTCCTCACATTGGACAAGGCTGTCTTTCAGTTGAGGGACGATACCAGTAAAGGTAATTGACAATGGATTAATAGTTTTGCCCTTCACTCAATTAGTCAGACTTTCGATTGCACATGAATCTAGTTGATAGAAAGTCATCTGACTCATACAGTAGTCATTCATCAGATATTTCGTTTCGCTTAACAATATTTACCGAATTCTTTCTTTGTAGATGCTGGTACTCCAGTGGTGAAATCGTACGAAGTGATGGAGAAAGCGAGAGACAGATTAAGAGAAGAATTTGCGAGAGGAATGGATTCAGCCATTGAAGGGGGAGACGAGGAGTCAATGAAGAAGTGGCAATTACATTTTGTCATTCATTTTGTTATATCCATTCTCTGTGGTTCTTCTCTCTTGTTGATAGTGCTGAAAGAATGACACTGGCAGTCCCTGTGACATGTACAAATAGTGCACTTTGAGGTACCTTCGTCTATTCCCGATGATTCATGAACACGAGGCCGGACTGAGGAGACTTTCTGATTGGTTGAAGAGGGAAATTGCACGAGAAGGAGGAAATAAGATACAGGTACATGTATATTGTGACCTATTTGACTTCTCTCTGATATCATGATGCAGGTAATATATGAGAAAATATGAATTGCACGATGGGATGTATGTCGTATACCATACATGGGCTAGGGTCCTGCCTAGCTGAAAAAAACAGGGTGGTCGCAGGGGTCTGCAGGGTGGTCACATAGGCAAAAAATGGATTTTTTCGTTTAAATTGTATTTTTTCGCTCAAAAAATTGATCATTTTTGCCTGCAGGGTGGTCACACCCCATCCTGCAGGGTGGTCACGTGATTTTGTCACGGAAGTGCCCATGTATGTCGTATACAATATACCGTAGACTACTGTATACGTTGCGTTTCTAATTGTTTGCTGCAAAATACCGTCGGTTTCAATACAATAGGATGTTGTGGTCCAATTGCTCTTGTTAGAGTAACACGGTTGATATTTGAGATAATGAAGGCTGGAGGAACTGAGGACTCGAGATCTTCTGTCTTGTATGCAGACACTCTCTATCTCTTCTTCGATGTCCTTGCTGATCTTCTGGACAAGTGAGACTCCTGCACGGAATGTACGATGTACTGTAGCTTTATTTCAGACACCACACTATAGTTGAGGCTGGGTATGGACCGGATCGAGTGCTCGACTTGGTTCACATGGTGCAGGTACTGTAGACATTTCATATTATTTGTCAAGAAGTTAGATTTCTGTGGAAGGTAAATTGAAAGATGTATCACAATTACAATTTTATGTCACGTTTGTCATCAATTCCTGATTATAGAGAAGGAAATGTTTGTCAGGGCACGATCGATACCGTAGTCTGCGATGTGATTGACTCGTTCCGAAGGAATCGACAATTCAATCAGAATGTCAAGGCAGTGGAAAGAGCGACGAAAGAGAGGGAAAGGGAAACTAGAAGTGGAGGAAATGATGGGAAGGGAAAGGAAGGTTTGTTTTCTTCATTATTGTTAGGGTAATCCATCGTCGATATATACACCTTTCGAGCTGACTTATGTTACTTTGTCTATTGTTGAATGTCTTCAGACCGTCCCGATCCTCTTTTCCTTGACATCGTCCTCTCTGAAGTCGCCCTTATGCACAAACACACAGAGACATACTGGAGGTTTCTGAAGAAGAAGATCGTTGCAGTCGCTGCGCAACCACCACCAAAGGTACTCGAATGGAATACTCTAATGTTTTATAATAGTTATGAGCCAAGCAACTTGAAAAAAAGAAAAGTAATATTTAGTCTCCAACGGCTGAGAGAATGGATGATGAAGAAGACGAAGTGACAAGGGAAGAGAGGAAGAAGGTATTTCATATGTTTATTCATCGCATACTAATGAAACGGGTATTACTGGATGAATGTTTCCAACAAAGGTAGAACACGTGATTTCATAGTTTGTTTATACGAATGCTTCAAATAATTGAGATCTTTTGTCTCGTGTCGTGATATGTAGTTCAATTCGTTCGTTTCTAGTCAAATATGTTCAGGCAGAAGTGAAACGAGCAGAAGAACGCGCGAACAAGTTGCGTGCACTGCTGCACAAAAGTGGAGTCGGAGTGGGAATGCAGGTATTGATTGATCTCCACATGAAGGGTTACGGTACTTTTCCCTGCAGGACCTGGTTGGACGGTACATATTGATGGAACAGTACTACATGGCTGAGATGGTGAGAAAGGCGATTGCAATGGACAGACCTGAAGAGAAGGGACACTCATGGAGTTCGAGGTACGGTAGGTCTAGAAGGATACTGTAAGATCACTGCTTCTTTATTTTGGGCAGAGAGCATAAAATAGAGATTACAATTTGATCGGGCACATTACTTATTTATATTATGTGCTGCATGAAACCTTTTGGGTTATGATTACAGTAGGATGATTAGGGAGTAGAGAATGGAGTAGGAATGAACTGCCTACAGTATCCCCTCTCAGTTCCATGGTGGAAGACACTCTCTTCGTCGTTCGTAAAGTCGTTCAACGTGCATTGTCGTCTGCATCGACGGATGCTGCAGCAGCAACAGTGAATAACGTGGTGGGACTACTCGAGACAACCCTCTACAGAACACTTGCTGATGCTGTTGAAGTACGAAGAGATATCTATTTGTTTTTTAAACTTTTATAAAATTTTAAAATAATTTTCCACTCATCATTGAATATATTAAATTACTAAAAAGTCGACTTGATCTATAATTGGATTGAGTTGTTTCAGTTGGGTTTCCCTTCATCTTCGGTCTTCTCATCAGACATGTTGGCGTCTGTGGGAGGAGTTGTTCCTACTGCAGGAACGAGTACGAGTAAACTACAGGAACAAAGGGAGGTGAGGGAGATTCAATCAATTACTGTAACAACAGCCAAAATATTTTACCCCTTTCTGTGAATTATCTTTCTCACTGCGAAATCGATTTTTACTATTGTGATGATTATATTTTCAGGCCTATCTTTGTACTCTGAACAACGCTCGATTGGCATCCGAACTGATCAGACATTTAAAAGGAGCTCTACTGAGAGACAGTCAGAAAGGTAGTACGGTAAGTGTCTCTGCATCTCTGACTCACTATTGCTCTGTGCGTCTGACACTCTCGCCATTGCAGAGATCGGAAGCGGACAAACTGAAGCTTTCGTCTGCACTTTCTGCATTGGACGATGTAGCAAGGAGAATGGAACAGGTGCATTTGTGTGACATTGACGTTATTAGTATGGTAGATGAAGAGACTTGACAATTGGACTGGTATTGCACTCTTGTGAGTAATCATTCAATTGTAAGAGTATATTCTCAGTTGGCTGCCCGTGGATGCAGCAGTGTGGCTAAGGTTGCAGTCAGACCAAAAGTCAAGAACAGGTCCGTCCAAGGTTTATTCACACGAAACTCTCATTCTCCTATTTTTACAAGAATTATAAGTTATATAATTTATAACCAACTTTTTATCTCACACCATTTACGCTAAACTGTTGAATACTCAATATTCTTATTCACATTGTAGTTGTGAGCAGTATATGGAGTTGGATCATGAACTGTCAAAGGAACAATTGGAGGAGTTCCAGTCGGTCGATCCATTCATTCAGGTCAATACATTTCTATCATGGCTAATCAAATGTTACGGTTTCCAATGTACAGTCAATTTACTTGCATTGTTAAATATCTCTTCCCTTTTACATGCTTGATTTTTTCGGGTCTTTCACCGGTGGTAAAAAAATTCATTAATTTGTAACCTTGTCCAATTTCGTAATGATGTCAAAATTCTAAATGTATTGGTCATAAAGTGTCATTGATTGTAACCCGAATTAATTTATCCCTCATTTTCAGTCGTTTTGTGTGACGACCGATCGTCTTCTCACTCCTTTCACTCAGAGTCTCGCACCCGAAAACTACCAGGTCTATCTCATTTCACTCAATAGAGTCCATTTCTATTATTGTTGTCTCCATTGAGAGTTGTGAGATTGTAATGTATATCCATGTGATGTTGAATGGCCGTTATCTCACAGGATCTTCTTCTCGTGTCATGTGATGAGGTCGCTCGTTGTCTTCAGTCCGCAGTCCTTCGAAGCACATTCAATCGATTTGGAGCAGTGCAATTGCTGGGGTACGGTATCGTTTCTTACACTGATTCAAGTGATATAATGGAACGTTGACGGGCTTTCACCGAACGAGAGACAAAATATGTATCGTTTGAGTGAGATCTCTCATGTCACTCGATATCTGAGTGAATTGGCCGGATTTGCGGCACGAGAGAAGTTCGCCAAACTGCAACAAATCGCGTGCATTCTCAATGTGGAAGACGTCAAGGACGCCAGAGAGGTCAGTCTATTATCTTTGTTTGACAACGATGAATGAATACTGAGAATAAGTGAGATTAGCTCATTAACAGACCTTAATCATGTCTTTCAGTGGGCCGAATTGACATGAAAATTGACATTCAATTACATATTCTTTCTGTTTTCAATATTACCCATTTAGTATGCACCTGATTGGTATTGGTATTTCAGTTGTGGCAGGAGGGTGCAGGGATGGCCCGAACACTCGGAACCAGTGAGTTCAAGAAGATTCTCATACGAAGAACCGACCTTGCCAAGGCAGAAATTCAGAATATGGAACTTATCTCCTAACGGTTCACTCCCTATTATTACGGTACAATACTGTAGGCAGTGTTCATATTGAATTTATTCTATTCTCTTGTCACATTTATCCAGTAATTATCAGGTGTAGAAATGCTTCTGAGGCCTTTACACTGCCTTTGTGCCTTGAGTATTGAGTGAAGCATAACTGCGTGGTTGTTGTAATAAGTACAGAATTATGTATAGATTTATCTGAAAGAATATGTATACTGTACAGTGCTAACTTATTGACAGAATAGTATTGTTTATTGTTTCTTATGACTGATATTTGGCTCTGTGATATGATGAAAGTGCTCTATCGGATACATGAAATCCTCATTGATTTGGGATGATAAACGAATTTTAAAATTAATGTGATATGTTCCATTTTATACCCGTCGTTAATCGGATCGTTTTATTTCTGAAGTGTTTTACTCTCCTGAATTTTGCATTTATTCCATAGTCAAACCTATTTTTTCAGTCACATTCTGTAGGTATTGAATAGTTTCTAGCAATTGCATATTATTGTTACAGTATCCTTTTATTCAATTTCTACCGTATACAGATGGCACGAGTCTCTGAGCCCACTGCCGCCAATTCACGCGGTGGAGAATCGAGGAAGCAGATAAGGAAACAAGCGAAGCAGTTCAAGAAACTGGGCAAGGTCGCATTTGCACAGAAGAAGAGTGTGGGTACTTTTATATGTATCATCGATATAAATATGTAAAAGAATATTTTGCTAATGAACATCTTTTTTCAGCTGGAGAAAGTAATCATAGATAAGTATTGGGATCCAGATATGAAGAAGAAAAGAAAGAAGAAGTCAAAGTCCGAGAGGAAGGCTGCCAGGGTTTGTCATTGCAGTAGAGACATCGCACATGAGACGAGTTGTAGTTGGCAAGAGAAGCAGCGGGAGAGGAAACACCGAAAAAAGAAAAGAAGAACAAGAAGAAGGGAGAACAAGGGGAGGAAGATTATGAACAGATCAAGAAAGAGGTACGGTTATTGATTACTGTAGTTGGCTATTGAATGATTCATTACGATATTTACTCTCAGATGGAACGAGAACGACGAAATCGCGAGCGAGAAATGGCGAAGAAGGAACAGAAGGAGATTGACAAATATGCGAAGAAGGTGAATTGATAGGATCTCACAAGAATATTGGTGACAGTCATGAATTGTATCATACAATCAATTCACTAGGTGTTTTCAAATGCAAGAATGTTTTAGCTTGGCTACAAGAACAAGAAGGCCGATTTCATTCCATCTTCGTTCGTGAACGAAGGACTTGATTGTGAGTGATGACTTCTGATAACTCTTACAGTACCGTAATCCTTTAGATCTTCTCGAGATCTGCGATCGTTCGAAGAGGGAAGCGATTGCACAGAAGGAAGAGGAGATGTTACAAAAGGACAGACAAGGAAAAGAAAAGAAGATGGACAAGAAAGTGAAGGTGAAGGTTTAATTCTTCGTCTCTGGTGATGAACATAGTTACTGTACTTGTTTACAGAAGAAGCCCATAGAGGAATTGGACATGGATGAGGATGAGGATGATGAAGAGATGGATGATCTTGAGAAGGAACTGATGGGAGAAGAGGACAGTGAAATGGGTCAGTCAATACGGTAGTACTCATTACTGTACCCTCTCACAGCAATATATAGACTATAGTATTTTGATCTGTACAGTAATAAATAAATAAATATTTTTCTCTGTAGATGAGGAATCGGGTGAGGAAATGGAGATCGATTTGGAAGGTGAAGATGAAGAAGAGGATGAAGACCAAGAAGAGGAAGATGAAGAAGGGGTTGTGAAGAAGAAGGAGAAGGAACAAGAAATTGGTAGGAACAATATATTTATTTTAGAATATAATGTTTTAATAGCATTAGTAATCATTCTTATATGATTATTGCTTTTTTGTGGAGTTAGCAATAGGGAAATAGTACATAGAACTCCTACATTAGTTGTTACATGACGAAAGAAGAAATGTTTGAAGGTGAGGATATCTACGGTCGTACGGTCAATCGACAGACTGGAGAGCTCATCGATTTCAATCCACGAGCAGCCAGGATGAAATTGGCTCAGTTAGAGGTGGGGAAAGAGTTTGACCTTTTCTTTCTTTGTGGTATTCATAATGACAGTCTTTCTTTCCTCAAATGTTTTCTGTTCCTCGTTATATGTGATGTATTCATCAATGTAGCACAAGAGACTTCCCCACAGGACAAAACTTTATTCAATCTTTTTTGTTTTGCATCTTCGCTTCACAATTCGTCCTTGTCCTTGATGGCGAATCCTTCGAACTGCTTACAATCCACGAATTGAGAGTCGTCCTTTGTCTGAATTCAAATGACGTTAACCACCAATCAAGCATAGACCATTCGATCTGGTCACTTTGAGCAGATTGAATAGTATCTCACATCCCAGATAAGGTCAAAGCCTTTATCCACCGTCTGCTCTTGGCGATAGGGACCGAAATCCATGCAAAGATCTGCAAAGAGGAGTGGATTGCGCCCAATTCTATCTGACCATTGTCGATGTTGAGGTAGATTTGCTTCTCCAGAACAGGAAATCCAACGATGCCCTTCTCCTTATATTCAACTATCTGAGTTTTAATTTCCTAAACGAGGGTGTGTAATCATACACTCGATCGCACAACGCGCCTGGCACTTCAAATTTCTCGTAAAGAGAGTTGCATCTTTTTGAGCTTCATCCCATGGATTCTGTATCTTCAGTTTGATCACTGAACATTACACATTCTGACAAGATCAAGTCTTTCCCATACCCATGGTCGTATTTCTTTTGCCGCAGTTAACATTGATTTTCACATTGAAGTTGGTTCTGTAGTATATCGGTACAATGCCCTGAAATGTGAATGTCACGGAAAAGATCGTGGTTCTTCGTAAATGCAACTTCAACGATAGGCATTGAGCGTTTTTGGTTATCTAATAACTTGTGAAGATGTTACAGTCGTTTGGAATACTACTGACTTGCTTGCTGACATTGATGAGACTTACATTATAGTCTTCTCGATCGGCCTTCCTTGTAATGTCCTTGGCCTCTTCTGTCGCAGCAAGATTGGAAGAGAAGACGAGAAGAAGAAGAACTAATGGCCACATGACAGATGACCACTCAATACGGGTGATGGGCATAGAAAAGAGGAATGAATGGAACATTGACGGTCATGAGCACGCGAGAAATTTGCATTGCGCACTATGTGTGTTGCAAATGATGATTCTTATCCCCTTTCCCCTTCCTTGCGGTCTTCTATGTGTAGCTCGGCATAGATATTTATTAAAATTAAAAGTGCGACAACTTTTCTGAATTATGTCTTACTTCACATGACGATGTTTTGAGTTGGAAACATATCTGCTAAGGGTCGGGACGATGGAATGGGGGTCCGGCCTGAAAGGACCCGGGCGCACCCTTAAATTCGACCCCCTTTGGGGTCGGTGGAAGACCCTTTAGCAGGTATGGTTGGAAACGCTCCTTGATTTGCGTAGACAATTGAATAATCAACATATTATTTATGGTCCCATATTTGGATGCATCATTCGGGACAAACGACTCGATTGTTCACTGGATGCTTTCACAATTCCTGTACGTGAACACTCTTCGCTTCATACAAAGGGCAGTCCTCGAATATCGGATCAGCTTTTATCTCCTGAAACGGAAATGAGTATACGGTAGTTTGTTACTGCCTTACATCCCAAGACAGATCAAACGTCATATTCAGCGTGATACCGTATCGATACGGTCCATAATCGAGGCATCTGTCTGGAAAGAATGACGATTACGGTACTTGTGTCAGACGATACCACTGGTCTCGCCTCCATGAATCCTGAGATAAAAATGTTTCTCCAAAACGGGATAGATAACAACACTGTTGTTCTCGTATTTGAAGATGTTGTCCGTTTCATTCTGATTGTGAACAATGAAGATGACGACAACTCTCAATAAGAACAACCAATATCTGAGTGAACACTACAGCATCGACGTGTGAATCATCCCATGGGTTCTGCATCTTCAATTCCAGAGCTGTACAATTGACAATCTGTCGTTATTCTAGTAATATGATCGCTTACAAACACTGGAGTTTGTGCCCTGAAGACCTTCAAATGATATTGTGAGATTAACATCTGTCTGGTAGTATTTTGGGTACTGAAAATTCGCTCGATTTGACATCTCAAACGTGATCGCTTACGTCTGTCATTGCGTAGAAAGCTGGGAGAACAAGTATAACAATGCAAAGTACTCTAGTATGGTACATTTGAAGAGAAGGGGACTACCACTCTTCAGTGGCCAATGGACACAGAATGATACACTCTTTTCTCATCTTTCTTACTCATTTTGATTGAGTGTAGCCTTGGGATCAACCCATTTGCGCAGAGACATTTGCGCACAGCGCGAGTTTGGGACATTTGCGCACAGGACACTTGCGCACTGGACATTTGCGCACAACCCATAACTCTTTCAGTTTTCATTTTCATGATTTGCAACCAACAGGAAAATTGCTGGTCTCGTCGAAGCAAGCAACTTTTCTGTTGGAAGCGAATCGTGAAAATGAAAACTGGAAGAGTTATGGCTAGTTGTGCGCAAATGTCCCGGTGCGCAAATGGGTTGATCCCGTAGCCTTCGACTTGTAGTGGTAGATAGACTCGGGTTTTTTTCAAGTTCAAAATATAATATTTTTTTTCATTTGAGGCATCTTCAGTGGACGATGAGGAGAGACGAAAAGTGGAAAGAGCAGTGAGAGGAGTACTCAACATGTAAGATACTCATTCAATACTTTAGTATTCCATTGTTCCTTGCTTGTACAAGAAAACATCAGTTGTGATTTTATTGTATCTTTAGTCTATCCGAATCGACGCTTGTGAAGGGATCGAAGCACTTGGGCGAACTCTTCCATACACACTCGAAGAATGGTGAGTTCTGAGGGGAATTTCGGTATACCGTAGATCGTGTAAACCGAAAAATCATTTTCAGAAGTGAAGACGGCATTCACTCGAACTTTCCTCAAGCTGCTGTCGGATCCATTCAGAATTCAGGAAAAGTACGTTATCCTGAATTGTTTGCTATACATATGACCTATTTTGTAGTTTTTCTTTGATGATCATTTTGATTTTATGTAAAAAATATACCGTAATCCTCCGATATGTTGCAGGATCATGGCTGCATACGCTGCGCTTGTAGCACTCATGCACACTACAGTATCCTCGGAGATGTGTGAGTTATTGATGTTTCTGAATCACTTACTGTAACGGGCTTTTTTGTGTAGACAGCTATTTTCATAAAATTTGAAAACAATTTGTTGAAATAGGATATTTCAGCTTCGCATTTGATCGAGGCTTTCTTTGTGGAATACGTGGGGAAATTGGAAGAAGCAAAGGAAAAGGAGGAAGGCCAGTCCACTTCATCATTCGAACAAGAAGGAAAGGCCATGGAGAACAGAACTGTCTTTGCTGCACATATGCTCAGTTTCAAGGTTTGTTCACATTTCATATCATCAATACAGAATCCTTGATGAAAATGATTCTGTCTGTACGGTGATTGTAATGTGAGAATATCTATAGATCATCCGAGGCGAGTTGATTCTGGAGTTGCTGAAGAAACTGTCGAAGGATCTGGACCAACCTCGACTACAACTCAGCATTGTACTTGTCAAGTGTGAGCTAATCTTGTTTTTCATCATAGGCATTCGTCGGATTTTTGATTAGGATTTTTCTCGCTTGTTGGAATATCAGTGCGAAAAGTGGTGTAGGATTAGAATAGGCTGATGTTGAAATGTTCTCTTTTGCAGACGCCTTCAAACAGCTTCGTCGTACAGTGAACACTCCTCTAACAGAGATTCTACAAGGAATGAATAAACAATTGGAGGGCAGAATAGACGAATTCACAACACAGTCAGTCTTTACCGCTATTTCTTTACACCATCGATGTCTTTGTTTATAACGATTGAATCTGGAGTTTGTATGAATATGAATATGTGTGTTTTCGTAATGTTAATTCGTCTACCGGATTTTCTTTATATAGTCAGTTAAGCAACATGATGAATAATTTGCATTCAGACCTCGAATGAGATTCCTGATGGAAGAACTGAGTGATTTGAAGAAGACTGCAATGTCATTCGATCAGCCAGAACTGGAACATCTTATGAAGATCTATCATGGTCTCGTCAAGAAGAATACGGTAGGTCCTCACAATCTACAGTACTCTTAACATTGAAACAGGATGTGGAACGAGAGTTGGGAATGTCACTGGATGACCTTCTACAGGCAGATGAACGAGGAAGATGGTCAGTAGGGGTGGCAGAATGATCGAGGGAGTGCATTCCGTCTCTCTGTGCTCTCCATTGTGTGGTCGTACCCGGCACAAAGGGACGACCGCACGATGGAGAGCACAGAGAGAAATGCACTCTCTCGATCATTCTGCCACCCCTAATGGTCAGTGTATTTTAGAGTTCCCTTATCAATCGTACTTTTCATCTTTGTCGTCATTCTGCATTGGGGAGCGGTTGTCT
>JACMIF010000229.1:24919-50020 GCA_014805445.1 Diplogasteroides magnus | reverse complement strand
GGCTGCGTGGGATGTTTGGGTCTTGAAAATTGGCGAGCATTCTGTGGAAATGAACAACATTTAGTTCCTAAGGTAATATTTTGTGTCCCACTGCAGAATTGCAAGATACGAGAAAGCAAGATCTCGAGTGGATTCATGATCGAGCATTCCTCCCTTCCAATCTCATTCCCTTCCCCTCCCTCCACTCCGAGTGGTCGCTCCCTCGTCTTCTCCTCCCGACATGGGCAAGAAAGAGGATGCCTCCGCCTCCCCAGGTATCGTAACCCTCACTTCAATCTACCGTAATCCTCACTCTCTTACAAGTTTCGCGAACCACATGTTCACCGTTCTCTACCGTAATCCATTCTCTCATTCAGCGAAGGAGACCACTCCAGAGAAGTCGAAGGGAGAGAAGTCGGACGATGCTGCAGGCGGCGTCTTGCATGGAAAGAAGGTCAGTGGACCCGCGTGCTGAGGATTAAGGTAGTCTCAGAGCGAAAAGAAGCAGAAGAGGATTGCGGACATGAAGATGACTGATCTCAAACTGGCGCCTACGGTAGTGAAGAAGAAGGAAAAGTAAGTCACTCGAGAAGCTTCGGAAAATGGAATAACGACAAAATGAGTCATCACCCGTGATTGAAGCTATCAAAAGCTGCTCCAGAGAACTGAAAGTGTCCGAGTGGACCTACCGTACCCCCTTGCAGAGTGGACGAGTACGATAAGAAGATCACGTCGCTCATCGAGAGGATGGAACTCGTCGTGCAGCCGAAGATGCAGCCAGTCGATGACGTCGACGGCCATCGACCGGTGAATAGAACACGGATCGCATACACGGGGATACTGTAACGGTCACATAAAGTCAATGTCAAATCAAATACATGTACTAAAGCAGATAACAGAAAAAGCAGAGACTGGCTGGAGCTTGTAATTTGCAGTTGAACGAGCCCGAGAACCAGAATCCATTCGAGATCCTGTGTAAGGCACTCACGGAATACGCAATTTGTCAGGATAAAGAGGTTCGAACTCGCGAGCTTTGGCTCGTGGGACATGTTACCAATCGGCCAAGGTCTGCCCATTTGACTTATCAATTCTGCAGGGCATGGGAAAGCTGAACGCGTTCGCGCAGCAGTGCAGTGATGCCGCCAATTACCAGAGGAAATTCAGGGTGAGGAGTCATTTATTGTCTACTATGGAATACCGTTTACAGACTGACATGCGACCCTCAATGAGACATTTGCGACGATTCCGAAGTGACTACAAGACATTGACAAAGGAATACGAAGAGATGAACAAGTGAGGAGGAAGGGACAAATGACGCTTACAAGATATTCTCAGATGTCTGGAGACGCTCAAACGTCGCAGGGACGACGTGCAATTCTGCCAGAATGTGATGGAGATCGATAAGAGGGTACGGTACTCGATCGACTTTGGGATTACGGTAGTTAGTGGGAAATTAATATTGAAGACCGCCACAAACCCCCAGTAATTCAGGGCATGGACTTCAAGGTAGCTATCGTCACCTTCCAAGAGCAGACGCAGAAGGTATACTGTAGCAGTATTGATTGATAGAGAAGATTCCCTTTGAGACGCTGGACATGCTCAATAACATGGACACGCATGAGATCAATCACGCTGTGAGTGACTTGAACTGATGTTCGACCTCGTTATTTCCCTACTATGGCGCAAATATCTGATGTGTGAAAATGGCAGAATGACGTTGTCGACTACGTGGGCCAAATGAAGAAGTTCTACGATCAGCCGAAACTGAGCAAGCCTTGAGGAACGGAGCTTCTCTACGAGAGAGACCCCAACCGCGACGCATCAGCTCACGCGTAGCGGCCATTTCGAATGTTTCGTATATGCTAAATTCTGGAGCATTTGTGCAGACAAAAATAGATTATGTACTTCCAAATTGTGAATCTGTTAACCCAATGCCTATTTACAAATGTGGCGGTCGATGTTGGGGTCTCTTAATTCTAGAGAAGTTCCGCCTGATAGTCCAACTGATGATCGTCGTACTTTCCAGCAACGCTGAATAAAAAGTGTTTTCATTGTTAGAGGTCTGACCGCATCGCAAAACAAACAACCACCAATCACAGCCACCCAATCATTCCAAACGACCTCTATGTGATCTGTTTATCGGCATTCTGCCTCATCAATGACTTCATGATCCATTTATCTTACTATTTTACAAATTTGTACAAATACCCGACATCTACGAATCAACTACAACTACATCCTTTGTACTCTCCTTTGCCTTCTCCTCCTTGAGAAGATTTCCCAGAATGATTCCGACAAGCAGCATTGTGCCCATCCACGAATTGCTTCTGAAGAGAACGTTACAGTATCTCGAATATTGATTGAGTCCTACTTGAACTTGGCCCAGCAGTCCTCAGGGTCGTCGATCTTTACCGTACCCACTTGCCAGCCAATATGTGCAGTAGTAGCTGAATTGAGAGAAACGGTATGATTACTCTAAATACCGTAGAATACCTGCGAGACCCACGTAGTACGGCCATGTCTGATCGCACAACAGACCCATCGCTGCCAGAGACCCAATCATTCCCGCTAAATATATACCGTATCCCCCAATGTTTTCCAGCCATGAATCAAACCTGAGCAGTATCCAAGGACGGGACGAGTCTTCTTTCCAAGACGCAAAGCAGACGAACGAACGCCCACAAGAGTATCATCCTTCTTGTCCTGAACGGAGTGTTTGGGCTACGGTAGTCTACAGAGATACGGTACCTGGTGGGCGTAAATCGTGTCGTAGATGAATGTGTGCAGACAACACGCGAGATAGAGAGGAAGAACCTAAATGGTCAACTCAAGAAAGATCAAAGATTAAACTGTAAACCTTGAACCATTCCCCAGGAGCGGCGAGTTGCGTCCACGCTATGAGAACTCCCCAATTAAGTGTGGCCCCTGATTCAGGAATCATTCAAATTATTGGATTACGGTACCGAGAATGACTTGAGGCCAGTCAGTGTAGCGCTTCGCGAGTGGATATCCGACAACAAGGGCCATGGACGAAGCACCAACGAGGATACTTTAAGTGAATGGTATGCGGATTACGGTAGCTACAGTACCTTGCAGTGCTGAGTTGACAAAGAACGAAGAGAGAAGTGGAGAGAAGACCAGCGAGGAGAAGAACTGCCTCTGGTGTGGACACTTCACCTGATGCAAGAGGACGACTCTTCGTGCGTTCAACCTAAACATCGAATCAGGAATTAGACCCAACAGACCGACCCACCTGTCTATCGTAGTCCTTGTCCCACAAGTCGTTGATGACACAACCAGCCGATCGCATCGAGAATGCTCCCACCGCGAAAAGGGCTAGCATCGAGGCACTGTAAGTCCAATATCGATCGACAATGGAGAGTCATTCAAACCTTGGAAAACATCCTGCAGGAGCAGCAAGGGTTATCGCCCATGAAGCAGGCCAGTACAGTACGAACGCTCCTGAGATTACGGTATGTTTCCTGTCAAGACATCCTACATTTTGAATGGAATACCTGTTGGCTTGTCTGCTCTCATCAAACGGAGGTACTTCTGGGTGGGTTTGGGTGCACGGGCAACGAGTTCAGCAGGAGACGGAATGGAAGGAAACGGGGGAACAGAGGGAAGGGCATTGTTGGAGTGGGAAACAGAGAGGTAACGACCACTTGGCAGTATCCACGGCTGAATCAGTTTAATCCGAGCGCAAGAGGGCAAGAAATAGCCATTCATGGCATACTCTCTTATCTCTATTCGCCGTAAACAGTCAACGACTAAAATTATTGTGTCTTATGAAAAGTACAGTATCCTAGCCGACTTTTCATAAAACAACGAAAATTCTTACAGTAACTTGTACTTTTTTTTGAATGCACCGAATTTTACATTCTCATTTTGTGCTTGTTAAGCAGGTTGTTGTGACTCTTCATGGCTGTCTTGTTATTGAATGCTTATGAAATGATCCTGTCTGACATAGTGCTGCACTGGAATTAGGCATAGACGCTGTAATGCGCTTCGAGTGAACGAGTAAATTGTCAATCCGAGGGACTGTGTCGCGTGATTGTTTTGTTTTTCCGCTGCTGTGTAGCACTGTTCGGCTTCAATGAGCGTAAGACGGAAGTAGGAGTGGCGGTTGAGACTCTCTGTAGAGACGCCGAAAAGCTCCGCCTCCTTGGTTATTGCCGGCATCCCCAATTTGCCTACCCGTGCTCGTATCCTTTCTCTTTTCCTTTCTTTTCCTCTTCTTTAAGATAGAAGCTAGTGAACCTGAGTCATTCCTTCAAATGCAGAAGTATTTACTTATTGTTGTTTGCCAGTGGGTATAGTCATCCTTCTATTTTGGCTTCTCTGCCCGACCCATTTTTCTCCGTGCCGCAATTGCATTTCTTTGCTGGTCTTTTCTCGCCTTCTGCGTAACATTACTTGGAATTAAGCTTCGCCCCCTCGTTCGCTTTTTTGGATTCTGTAACTGGAAAGAAGTTTGGAATTAGAATTATGAAATATTTGCAGGTAGGATGTCCTCTTCGGATGATCACAAACTACGAGTCAACATTCGGAATCGAGATTTGGTATGTATCCACACTTGTTCAAACACAATCATCTCTCACTAATGGGTATTCCTATTTTCCGAAGCAGTAGATAGGGTGTTATTTATGGTTGTTTGTGGGTAAGAAATGAATTGCGTAGCGACTTCTTACGTTGGTAGTTTTTTTGCAAAAGAGCCTCGCTCAGACATGCAAAATGGGCCATTAGTGGAAATGCCGCTGGACAAACCATTTTTTCTATCCCAGAAGAGGCAGTCTCGTGCTTGTGAGAATACAGACCACCCTCGTCCATTACTGTTCAATGATTACTCAATTAAACGAGAACATGCAAGCAGAAAATCCCTTCTCATTCACTCAAATGAATTCTCTTACAGTGAATGGAAGGGATTAGCATGCTTATGCTGCCTAATGGACTGAGAATAATGTGAGGGGTTTAAAGAGCAGTTTATGAAGAAGATTGTTAACGAGGTCGGGGGGCGGAATTGTTCCGCTTGTTGAATAAATATCAAGGAGAAGATATGAATAAGGAAGATGATAGAAATGTTGCAGTTGTGTGTGAATGGATGTGGCTTCTACGGTACTCCACAATGGGAGAATCGTTGTTCGAAGTGTTGGAGACTGCATCAGACACAACAGAAGAAGAGCGACGACTACACAAAGAACAAGTATCATTTTTGTATTATCTCTATTCTTCCCTTGTTGTGGTTCCTATTAATCGTTCTCCGTATTGGAGTCACTACAATCCAATCTACTAACAGTATTTTCCGTATTAGGCTCACATTTATATTGCGTAGTAAGGTCATAGTCAGTTCAATTCCGCGAAGCATGCACTTTTGTAGTAGTTCCACTGGGCTTTTGGTTCGATTGCCGAATTGAATATCTTCCTGATTCCAATATGGTTACTATACAGCTGTGTTGTGTCTCCAAAGTACAGTGGATGTCTTATGTAGTCCTTCATTCCTCTAATCCACATCAACAACTCAGTAGATGCTTTCCCCTGTTTGTCATGTAAGACCTAATGTAGTGGTTGCTGTCTTCTGTCCTATTCTGTTTACGGCTATGGAAGACAACCAAAGAGGCCACTTCACTCCTTTCCTTTCTTCCTCAATCTCAACACTTCTTCTCACATCCCTTAGCCCAAAAGATTATGCAACTGGGGCCATAGACTGGTCGATGGGAGAAAGTAAAGTCACTTTCCAACCCCGCGGTGGGTCGTTGATAGAAGTACCTTTTGAACTACATCCCCTCCCTTGCCTCTCCCTCATTCAGTCCCCTGAGGGCATACAGACCACACACGAGTGCGGTCACGTGCACTCTTTCCCCCTCTCACTGGAATGACTGAAGTAGCCCTTGGGTTGATTCGAGGAAATACTCCAACGACACACACGCACACTTCATGGAAACACGAACACTCACAAAAGTCGTACTACGATTGTGACTGCAAACATACAAAATTGTCATGTCCGAACACCAAGGCTTTATGTCAGTATTTCAAGATCAGCAACTTGTTTACTATGTAGTATAGACACGAAATGGGCATGTATATGTATTTCCTGGGACATGATATAATAATAATAGGGGAAACAAGAGTGAGTCAACCAAGGGCACCAAATACTCAATTACCATGAAGTTGTGGGTGTTTCAGTTCATGGGAAATTGCCTACTAGTGAGGGGATACTCATTCGAATTTCTGTTTCAGAAAATATGAAACGGATGTGATGGGCTTTTATGAATGTTCGTTGGTAAGAATTTGAGTGGAATATGTTAAAGTTTTAGACTAACAAGGAGATGAGATTGACTTGTATCTTCTCGATGCATTCTTATACTGAGGTTGTTGTGGGAAAGTGGCGGGTAAGAAATAGGCTTATGTGGTTGACATGACTCTTTCGTATCGTTGTTCTACTATATGAGATCGAATGCTCACTGACTGTCGATCTCTTTCTCTTTTTGTATTAGTAGTCGTCTATGCATAATAAAGGCCATGAACGTAGAGGGAATGGAACTTTTTGTGTTCTTGTTCCGTGAGAGAGAACGATGTTTTCCTCTGAGCTTGAGTGGAGCGATGAAAGTGGCGGAGAAGGGAAAGGGATTCAGGAGTTGAACTCTTGAATCGTATCTATGATTTTATAAGCTATTTGGAGCAAAAACTGCTTCCGGTTCTGAGGATGAAAGACGCTGCTATGCATCAGGATGTCAAAATAGTCGAGTATTTTTAACCTCCTGAGTAATGTATGGGTTGCGGTCATGAAGAATTGGCCATGTAATGGGAGTAGCCACTGGAGGTTGCACTTACTCTTCGCCAGACTACTCCATATCCCCTCTTACACCATCGTCGTCTTACTCCATTCAGTAGTAGTCAGAGTGACTATGGAAAGTGCAAGGTGTTGCACTTTCATGTCCTCAGTCTCCATTCCTTCGTGGGAATATTGGGACACAAGTGCCATTGTGAAGGGACTTGAGTGAGAAGTACAACATGACTCGAGTAGGAGAAGAAGGAGAAATGATATTCCTTCTTTATGGGCATGTTATTTGTAATGTTCTTCTATCCAGGAATTGGATAGATTGGAAGGCAGAAGAGAGGGAAGTTCCCATGGGACGAGGACATAGTCACAATGAATGAATGAGCCTTTTTGGAATGACAAAAAGAGCCATGAACAGGCAATACACCCTCGATTCTCTTATTGGGTGCACTGTGGTAATGAATGGAAGTCTCATCTAGTGAAGAGTGCATTGTATGAATTGGAAGGAGGGAGGATCATGAGTGTAATGACTGTGTAAGGAAGAATGTCTGTCTGCACCCTTCTGGGGAATGAAGACAGGAAAGGGACGTTGGTGAATAATGAATGGCCAAAAGGGGTCATGGGACAGGGACCAAGAGAGGAGGAGGGAGTGAGTAGTCGGATATCTTATGACCAGGACCGGAAATGGAATTGTGCAAGTTGATAACCAAAGTATTTCTCGTTATTAAGCAGCTAGAATTCGCCATGACTCACTCCCAATGTATAAGCTTGCCCATTACGTTGACCTGCTTGCGGAGTTGGGAAAAGCTGTTTTTTTCTTCTGTTGTGACATGAATGTCTGGATTTAGGCGGTCTTGTGGGACATTTCAAAAAGCTCTTTGAATTTTCCATTATGAGTGTGACCTAGTGAATGACTAGACCTTCACAATCAAAAGGATAGTGAAGCTTGCTTACGCAGATGAAGCCGTAAGCACGGTTTCCATAGTTGTGAATGTGTTGTTGTGGTGATTGGTGACTTGGGTTGTCTGTATTATGCAGCTGCTTTGGTCTTTCCTCGTCTCATTCCGATTGAGTCAAATAACTGAATGTTGTCTTGCCCCGGTCACATAATCCTTCTTCTCTCTACTCGTTTTACTCCCGTGTGGTCAGTCTGTATATGGGAAGACTCGAGATGGTCAGTAAACAAAAATAGACTCCTTATGGGAGGGAGAAGGGGAAGACCAAAGATGCCTGCAGTGAACAGCACTTGTCAAGGAATTGAGGATAGAGGGAATGAGAAGAGGAAGGGAAAGGGGATAAGGATGGCTCCGGAATGGTCAATGCTGTGATTGGTGGGAAGGGGCAATAGTTGGGGGATTGGACTAATTCTGTCGCTTCTGCGAGTGAGAAAAGCACATGGCGTTGCACATGCAGAAATAACCAACTAAAGATCAGGAATGTGGGGAATAAACATGAGAAATGGTTACCTGAAGTCTTTCTTACTGTTAGTGAGAGGAGAAATACATTCACAACACTTTTAACTACCATTTTCATGATATTCTTTTTCATCTTTCCCAATTTTAAGAAACATTTTTTAATCTCTACTATTTCAGACTGGCGTTCCGTCAATTCGAAGAACGAAGAAAGTTATCAACGGAAAGTCGCTCATTGACCATCAAGAATCTACTCAAGAAATCGCCCAGTCTCGCCTCATCCCATCCAGGTACCCGCTGAAGTTGTGTTTCACTCATAAATAATATATTGCCTGAATTTTATATGACAATCTATCGCTAACAGTTCTAAAGTAATACTAACATGATAGTTTGACAGTGACTTTGAGTGAGTATGTTTGAGGAGAGTCAGCCTTCCATTCATCTGCCTCCACTGGTCACATAGCACAATCTGGAGAGAGAGGATCTTCTCCCAGGACACGACACAGGAGTCCAGATAGTCAGGTGGGGGAATAACACTCAATAACGACTTGAGCTGATTATTTCGAATGAGTTTTTACTCTATACCACCTGAAATGATCGGATTCGAGAATCGATGTCACTGATAAATTATGTGCGCTTCCCAAATTCTCGGGTTTTGATTGAGCAGTCTTACAATTTGATTTCAATTGAAGGGTGTTCTTGACTTTCGTTTTCACAAATCCCTAATAGCACTGTACTTAACAATCTTCATTAGCTGTGCCATTAATAAGAAGTTTCTGATTCTCGTATTCACTTGTTTTCAACGATGAACATCAACTTGCATGTTTCAGGTAGCCCGTGACGACCTCTCCGACTTCCTCGCCCGTTGTCTTCCTGTCTCAGTGACCACTGCCATCACGAAGAGTCTCACACAACTCACATCAAATATGTATGAGGTCAGTCAGTACAACATCAATCATTCAGTCATTATCGGACCAAGCAAATTGGAAAAATCACACACATCCATATTTCATTGAACTTGTACAAATGGGGAAACATGAATGTGATGGTTGCTGAGTTAATTTATTCTGAATCGATTGTCTTTTCAGCCAAATGTCCACCCCGATGATCTCTCCACACATGTACAGGTAAACTTTTTTGAGTGAAGGCATTAGAAACGGAATCGAAAACTATCGTTTTCAGGCCTATTATCAACAGCTTGAAACGTATCTCAACGGGCATCCGGCGTTCACCCAGAACAGTGAGTTTTTTTTCTTTTAAATTGTTTTCCTTACTCGATGTAGTTCCAGAAGCCCCCGTTCGCGCACAAGATGTAATGGAAGCAGTGGAACGATATCTATGCATTGCTTGCTATGGCAGACTATTCTGCAATTCAGAGGAAGAGGTACGTCGCACACCATACGGGTTGTAGGATGGGTGTCCCTCTCTCCTTCATCTCCCAATTGACCTGATTCAGGTTCATGATCTCTCACTGCAAGAACGCATCCGAAGTCTGCACTGGGTGACATTCGGATTCCTTGAGACCAAACTGGATCTGTCAAAGCAAGAGGTCAGACAATTTGATTCTTGTCTTTCTTACCGTAATCTCTATTGCAGGCACGTGATCGATTGGACGAAGCGATCAACGAGATGCTGGCCATTAATGGACATCGAAGGTGAGATCTTATATATACTTAATAGTAATGAAATCGCGTGGCTACTACTTTCAAGTTGATAATGTACAGTTATCGTGAGCGTGCGATGGTAATCTGCCGTGTAATGTATTCTATTTTCAGAGTGGACGAGAAGTTGGACTGCCTCCTTCGATGCTCACACAAGATCTTCGACTCACTCAGAGAATCAGGTACCGTATCTTTGATGAAGTCTTCCTACCGTATCCTTCTGATGTGCAGGTGCCCCCACATCAGCAGACGAGTTCCTGCCCGCACTCATCTACGTACTACTCAAGGGAAATCCTCCTCTCATACAGTCGAATGTGAGCTTTACACATTTGGCAAGATACCAAGTTGACTAGTGGTGTTTACCCTACCGTATTCAGGTCCGCTTCATCTCTCGTTTCGCACTGCCATCGCGAGTCATGAGTGGAGAACCAGGTTGGTAATTTTTCTCTTTTGTATTAGGAAACCGTCAAAGAACGGTCAATATATTCACGTGTGGATTATATCGTCTGGGTTGCACTCGGATATGCCGTGTTCTCTTCACTCATTCTTTTACTTGCAGCCTATTTCTTCACAAATGTGTCTGGTGCACTGCAGTTTGTGCAGGTTTGAGCCATTTTGTTGTCTTGTTATAGTTTATTTACTTATATTTATTTGAATATTAAAATTTATTAATAATCATAAAATACAGTAAAAAAATTGCTCAGGACATCAACCACACATCTCTGAAGATGAGCAAAGACGAATTCGAAGCGTACACATCTGGAGAACTTGCGCCTCCACTCAATAAGATGAACTGTGGATGCAATCAGGTGAGGATTGGGTTATGACAGAATGGGGGGGGGGGTGTATGGCACCATCTGTACTCTTTCCCTTGTTGTAGGCCCTGTCTTCGATGGAATCGTCACTGGCTCGTATGAAGAAGTTGTTGGAGGAACAACAGGCATTGGCCAGCAAGATTGACGAGTTTGAGAGGAGAATCAGTGTGTAAGATTTACTTAGCAACTACAACAAATTGTAATATTATTCACATAACGAATGTTATTGAATGGTAGCATCATGAAACCGACGGGTTCCAGATCGGACATAAGAAACTGTTACAGGGAGGAATCGACATTGTGTGATGAGATTCGCAAGCTGACCACTTCGTATCCCACTGCTGAATGGGTGTCGCTGCGGGAGAAGGTGAGGGATTGATTCGGGAATTTGAAATAAGGCGGGAGTTTCAGATATCTCGTGCCGAGAAGGAAGCAACTGATGCATGTTCACTCAATTCACGTGGCAGTTCTGCACGAGTGAGCAGTGAAGGGGAAGGATCAGGTTAGTCACCGATTACCGTATTCTTCCCTTTTTCGTATTTGAATTCCCGCTTTTCAGCGCCCTCTGTTGACCTTCAATAACATAACCTCCTGTGTACATTACACATATATGCCTTGATCCCTCATCTAAATGATTGCCATTGTATCGCTAATAGATTGCTCAATCCTACCGTAACCCGACCTCTTTCCCTCCCCTAAATCACTTGCTCTTTTTTATCTTTGGTCATTTAGGTGCCCTCCTGGTATGTTCTTTCCCTCTCCCAAGATACTGTATATAGAGTAACCAATGGTTACTAACCATAGCAAATAACAGTATGACGAGTGCCTTTTCTCGGTTGTGAACTAAGTCGCCCCTTTCGAATATTTTTTATGATTCTGCTAATGCTATTACAAGTGATATGTACAGATCTTGTGCAATGTAGTAAATGCTATGCAATTCAATTCCTTCATTTCTCATTCTTCTCCCCATCCACTCCTTCTGGGCGGTCGCCTCTCTCGCCCGTCTCGTCTCTTGTCTGGCCCACCGTACTCGCTCTTCCTACCGTAACCGTCAATGTTGGATGTTCTGGCCATTCTAGCTGTCTGCTACGCGAGCTACTACGTCTACACCCAGAGATGTGTGAAAAAGGTGAGTTCATACAAAAAATGTTTAAAACCGGACGTATTTCTCTTCAGCAGCCAGTCGGCATCATTCCTGTTGACGAGATGTTGGATCAATGGGAGGTATTTTATAATTCATTTTTAAAAGTAAAAGGAAACTATTTAGGTGGGAGGCAGCCACTACGCAGACGATCTTCGTAAGGAAATGCAGCGAAGGAAGCAATTGAAGGAGGAAGAGCAGTACTATGAGATGCAGAGAAAGATGATCGGAAAGGTGACAACATCGCACATGGGACGGGGTAGACAACCAATAATGTTCAGATCAAGTCGTCTGATGTGAGAACGCCCGTCCATCATGTGCAGGTAGGACGATTCATGTCAGTAGTTTATTCTAGGTGATTCTGTGCTTGCACTATTCTATTAGTATTTGCATTGTTGCAAGGTTGCAATTGTAAGTTTGATTGATGTCCAAATGATAAGTAATGTCACTGCAGAGCAACCCTGCCTGTTCTCGTCCCACAACGTCGATCGGACCACAGAGCAAACCGGGAATGAGTACTGTAGGAGAAATGGACGAAAAGGCGTGAGTACAATTGAGGGTTTGCCTGTTTCGCTCTTTTGATTAATCTTGGGTGTCTAGTTGTGTCTTTAGACTGTGTGGACATTTCATGTACATTTGGGTTGGCATTGTGATTGGCACCATTTAGATGCATGGAAGACGGTGATTCGAGGTCGAGGTCGGTGTCCACGGAAACGGATGGATAGTGAGTTTTACACCTGACCGAACCTGTTAGGATTAGGTTTCATACGGGTTATGTAACTGTGTATCTGTATTCGTTGCTCAATGATTAGCTGACGTTCTTTGCAGCTCGAAGGTCGTACTCGCAACCAGTGCTACGGCAACGACGAATGTGCCGAAGGGCGTCGAGTCTCCGGTTTGTTTGAGTTTCCCACCTGTTACACCCAGGATTTGGCACGACGTCAATATCCGCTTTTTCAGTTGGCATACGACAACACGTTCGATCCTGCGGCGGAGAAGAAAAAAGGTTGGGATTGTCTTCTTACAGTATCCCAAGTTGTAATACAGAAGAGGCCCTGATGAATGCACATCATCGCCGCCATCGAAAGCTTCCCATGCCCACGCTGTACGGTCCCGCCACGCATGTTCTCAAGGTGAGGGATTACGGTAGATGTGGGTATTGATTGGAGTGGGATTCAGGGCATGAAGGATGACCACCACCACCCCAGACATCACAAACAACATCGATCGAAGGATGGCAAAAGTGGGTTGTTTGAGGAAATGACTGATTATGTAAGTTTTGAACACACAATGGACTGGTTTCACATGGAATCTGATTAAGTTGTGTAATAATGGCCTTGGAAGACCTTCACCTCTTTAATGACGTTCTCTTTTGCAGTGAAGACTAAGCCCACAACAGTGAGTGGTGAAGACAGATCTGTGGACGTGGAACCGGATGAAGCACCTCATGCAGTGAAATGAAGCCTCTTTCCCCTTGTGCATTCCTCCTCTCTCCCTTTGCCCTATTTGACTGACCTCTGTAGATAGACACTGAAGCCTTGTCCTCTAACCGGTAATCCATTGATAACTGAATGTCCCCCAATACAGGTTGTACACGCGTATCCCAGAGAGAAATAAAGCTTTTTGAAGATCGCAAACTTTGTGTGAAATTGTTCAATCGGTTTCAAGACCGTATACATTATCTGTTGTGCTGTTCCGTTTGTGCGTATTCTATTGGTCTGTTGTAGTTAGCTACGTGTAAAAATGCTGGCGCGTCTCGCGCGTCCTAGCACATCGACCGCGACGCGTATCATCACGCGATGCGGCAGTTCGACTACGGTAGCGACGACGGAGCCTGATCAGGGTGCAGTGGCGAAAGTGCGCGCGAGTGGTGTCCGATCTGCGGAGACCATAAGCAGAGAGGAGGTTCGACTGTGGTTATTGATCTGATTACGCTATCGTTACCTGTAGGAGTGGCGCCGTCGTTCATTGCTGAGGAAGCCCATCCTACAGCGAGATGAAATTGTGAGTTATCGCTTTTTTTCATTTCCGTGCTGCAGAGAACCTCAGCTCACAAATTCGATTATTACAAACTCGTGAAAATGATGGAATCCCTCAGGTTCCCCCAAAAGTGTACTACGCTCCCGAATGGAAGTTGGACGTGAAGCCGAATGGAGACGAGGGCATTCCCGATCCACTCTACGGATACGGTAGGACGAATACTGTAAGAGGATTACAGTAGACTATCTTGGTTCAGGAATGACACCTGAGAAGTGGGAGCACTACAACAAGGTCGTATGGCCACCGGGATACATCGTGCCTGAGACGGGACTGCCCAAGACTAGAGAGGTATGGTATTGATATGCATACATAGAATACTTTGCATATATGTTCTTTGGTCTTTATTTTATGTTTCTGTTTTATACACAAGATTCCTGGCACGTATTGCAGACTTTGATTATCAACGTTTTATAACGACACCCTGTTTCAATAATTCACCAAGTTTCTCCAATTACAATGCCACTCCTCAATGTGCTCTGAAAATAGTGTATTATTGATACTTTGAAGTGATTACTGTTTTTCTTTGCTTTTTCCCCTTCGTCTTACTGATATGTTCTCTCTCTTATGATTTTCTCGTATGAAGCCTCAACGTTCAGTCATTTTCCGAATCTCGACACTTATCCACATCTTTTAAAACTCATACATCCCCTACCTTCACCTTGATCCATTAGTTCTTTCTCTTCTCTTCTCTTCTTAATCCCTTCTCTCCATTCCAGATCTTCCACTGTCGTCAGTCCATTCACTTCTCTCCCAAGAGAGCATGGACTACCTGTCAACTCGTATGGAGAATGAATGTCGATGAGGCCATCCTCCAACTCAATCTACAACAGAACAAGGTACTGTTGCAATTGGGTTCCGGTAAACAATTATTGTATGCTGTATGGGGGAGGGGGTCAAAATGATGAACCTAGCAAATTAATGTCTCAAGGAGAATACATTATTTAACACGATTATGTAAAATAGTCTCACTTTTCCTTGTTCTTTTTGTTCATAAAAACTCTTATTGTAATTGGTTAAATGCTCAATTATGTCTTCATCAGGGATCCGGCATATTGGCAGAAGTACTCGAAGAGGCCAAGAAAAGGGCATCGGATGAATTCCACATCGAATTCCCATCAAAGATGCACGTGGCTGAGGCATTCCCCATTCAGAGCAACATCATCAAGGGTATCGATTGATTGCGAAGTGTACGGTCATAAGACATTCACTGCAGGAGCCCGCAGACAAGCACACGAAAACTGGCAGACGATTCGGTACAGGTACATTCATTTGTACGTGAGGCTGGAAGAGGGTGAAGGACCCGGATATACGGTGAGGATTACGGTATTGACTGGAGTATACTGTATACGTCTTTGCAGAGACGAGTAGCACCCAAGAATGGTTGGGACAGGATGAGTGAGTACTACAAGTATCTCAGGTCAAGGAGTATCAAGTACTCCATTGGATAAGAATGTTTATTTGTTGATTTTTTTTGATAGAGATGTTAGATTGTTTCGAGTATATTTCACTGTTGAGTGACCGTTTCTTGATGTGCTGATCGTGAGTGAAGGATTTCCGTTTATTATGATCGCACGAAACACAAAACAACAACAAAACAATTTGAGGGAGAAGTAAAAAGTGAAAGAGACCTAACATGACAAATCAATCAACTATTCTACTATGCCATATACGCATCTAATCATCGGTTGAGTATCAGATGTCTGCTAAAGAGTAAGAGGTGAATATGAAATGTGTGAGGGACCATGGAACAACTGCCTTTACTTGGCAATGAATGCCTTCATCTTGTTGAGCAGGTTGATGTAGAGACGATGCTCGTGGGCCGAAGCGTATGCAACGAGGTTCCTACAAAAAGGGGTTAATTAGTGTGTAATGGCTCATCCAATGCGAGAGTCAATGACAGTCAAAAGAGGTTCTCACTTGAGGAACTCTCCATCGAATCCTCTCTCCTCCAGATACTTCACGTACAGCAGCTCCTGGATCGACTGAAAATAGTATTTGTACTAACTAATTTTACTATCTTAACTTCCGTACAAAGACAACGCAGTAAATGCTAATTGCCATTATCTTATGATGCAAGTTCATGAAACACATCATAGATATGTCCATCTCGTGTCTCTTCACTTACATGGTCGATGTACTTTCCACTGGTGGCATACACGTGTGCGGGCACGTCCTCTTCTGTTCCCTTGGTAGCAGGTGCAATGTAGAACTCCTCCACTTGGAAGTCGTCTGAAAAATACATAAGTCACTTCTTCTATGACATTCTCATTGTTGGGATCTTCTTCCATTATTTGGTTTCATTAATTATCAAGATTCCTTTGCGGGAGGTTTAAAAAACGATTACCAAAGCCGACTGTACAAGCAATAACAAAATGAAGCACTCACACTCTCCGGGCTGGTCAGTCTCGACGAGTTCGAGATGGAAGCAGAGTCTCTCGTCTCCCTTCGTGATCTCAATGGTGAAGGGAGGAAGAGCAACGGGCACGGGAGCTTGCTGAAAGACCACAGTTCAAAACTATCATACTTTCTTGACGCTATTTATACCGCAGTACGAACCACTTCGTTACATGATCAATACTGTAGATGTAAGTCTCACGTTGGTCTCTCCATCGTACTCCTCCTCGATGTTGACCGAATGGTTGACGTTGAACACGGCCAGAATGCTGAAAATATCATTTTTGCATTTTGTTTTTCTGATCTTATCCTCGATGGTTTTGTGAAACGCAGCGTTTTAGAATAAATTGAAAGCTCACGTCTCATTTCCGTGCGTCTTGGTGAGTCTGACCTCAGCCTCGTTGGTGGTGAGAGTGAATCCAGGGAAGGAGCCAGGAGTAGCAGTCTGGGCCTGAAATTCAAACAACAATGAAAAACTATAAAAGGGGCATGAGGGCAGTTCAAAAATCAATCATCGCTGCTAAAATGGAAGAATGATGGATAATATTCATTGAATAATGGAAGATTGGCGCACCTCGAGTTCCTTCTCAGCGTCGATCTCCTGCTTGAGAGCATCCGACAGTTCAGTAGCAACCGAGTAAGCTGAACAATGCACTGCTCACTTTACTTTAGGATTTCACTTTGAGGCTTTGGGATTGCAGTTGGAAGTGAGTGACAGAATCACGAAATCGTACTTCTGGGCGAGGTTCCGAACATGCGGATGTCTCCGACCATATGAGGTCTGCTGAGAGAGAAGAGTGAGAAGTCCACCGACTGCCTGAAAACTATTTATAGTACTCATCTTTCATCGACAAGTACGGCAACCCCCAAGTGGAAAGTAATGACGAAACAAAAGTCTCACTTGTTGTTGGTACTGGAGAGCCTGGAAGAGGCAGCAACGTGGGAGTTGGTCATGCGAGCCAACGACCGAAGAAGGGAGGAACCACCACGAAGCGCCATTTTTACCCTTAGAAACTAAGTATATTTGGAAATCAGATCTCAACAGAGAAAATCGCGCTATTTTCATGCTACCATGAAGAAGGTGACGTTCGTCTGGTGGTTCTAAATACGAAGAACACGATAGAAACAAAAATTACAAAGATCAACCACCCTAAACCACTAAAAACACAAAATAAATATCGTTGAAATGGAATTTCGAGATTTGCTAACCAACGGAAATCGCGCTAAACAGCGTAGTGTTAGTGCAAGCATACAGTAGTGGCGGGCTGTCAAACATTTTACAGCTCTATCGGCGGAGCAAGGCAGGAGCATTAGGAAGGGAAGCGATGGTTGTTTATTCTATCAGCAAGGGAATGAAAACTGTAAATTCAGTAGGACAAGAACATGGTACTTTGCCTTCTGATAGGCTCTCTCATATCAACTTCCCTAGCTGAATTCAACCCTTGTCTCGTGGACAAGAAGACATGCGTTCCCTTCTTCGACTTCGATGTGAGACCCACTTTTCATGATTCAGGAATTCAAATTCAAAGATCGCAGGTAGGCTGTAACTGCATCCTGCAACCTTCAGAAGTGAGGAACGTGACTGATGAAGATGAGACAGTCATGATCATTCTAGGACATGCCTTTCCACTACGGTATTTACCATCTCACTAAGCAGCGGAAGTCATAGATTTTAGGATATTTGATCAGCTTCTCTTTCCTCGCGTATTTAGGGAAAAGCTGGACTTGAGGATGCCTCCAGAGGTCCGGATTGAATGTGATTTGGAGAATTAGGGATTATATTTCAGTCCGATTTTGCATCATCTTTCGATCTGCCCGAGACTGTGTACAGGGGACTTGCAATAGATGAGACTGTCTCTCTGTTCATAGCGAACACGACAATGTTCGATGTCTTTATGGATGCCATTAGGAATCAATCGGTCGTTTCATTCTTCAAAGCTGTAAACCTTCAACGTGTTCAAGGTCTTGAAAACCCCTCAACTCTACGAACACGCCTCGAAATGGTGTGATGAGGGAGAGTGCAGTATGTTCACTTCTGAAGAGACTCTCTACAATGTCACTGCTGGTATTGACAATGACAGTAAGACAATGACAATGGCATGATGACAGGTCTCTATGAGATGTCAGCCGACCTTTTTCATGTCATTGCACTTGGGTCAAAGACGCTCTTCGCTCTGTCTACCGTATCAGGTGTTCCAATACGGCGTATTCAGTATACTGTAATCTCATTTTCAGGACAGTTCTCGATTCCCCAAGTGAAGAAAGTTGTCTGCGAGAGACAGTCAGTTCCCCCCATAAAGTGAACTGATTATGATCCCCCTTAAGATGTACAATATTCTACTGGAACGAAAGGGTTCAATGTGAAATGAGATGTCAGAAACGGTTTGTTCATTCTAAAATCAAGTAGCGATGACTATTTCCAGCCTTGGATACGATCAACTTGCAATCATTGGAGACTACAAGAGGGAGTCGGTTCATTGTTCTTCATAACTGCAAGAAAAAATGCTCTAGATTCCAAAACTTCATTCGTTCTGCAGCTGTTCGCAATTTCCGAATGAAATACAAGGCCTTCATTGGAACCCTAGACAAGGTGAAAAAAGCAAAAAGATTCTCTCTGGCCGGGAATTGAACCCGGGTCTCGCACGTGACAGGCGCGGATGCTAACCACTATACTACCAGGGACATGTTGAGGTGTTGCGGACATTTGCGCCTTGGCCTACCCGTCGAACAACCACGCCTAGAACTACTACCACAACTAGAGCGACTACTCCAACAAGGAAAGCAGAAATGGGCGGTCGTGGATGGCCAGGGGGAAGGAGGCCTCCTCCTACTCCTAAACAAAGGCCTACAAAGGGAAAGAAAGGTTTCCTCATCGATAGACATTGAATGCATACATTTTTCTCATGTTCAGGCACCAAATAAGACAATTTGAGTGAAAGAGAAACACCGGAGTCACGATAATACCTACTCTATACTCTGTTATACATTTCTTCCATAAAAGAATGTCTTTGATTAGCAGGCGAGAAAGTGATAGAGCAACAAAACTGAAGTCATTCCATTGGCAAAAAGAAACCCGGATGGAGGCAAACCGAGAAGAGAACAAGTCATGCACACAAAAGATAATGGAGTACACAACCATTATGAGGGAATGCAAGTAGATACAATAGGGCAAGGGAAGAACTCTATTGAGATCTGACAAGGGAAAGGAGAAGGAGTCCGTACGGGGTCGGGTAGATTGATACGAGTCCGTACTCAGATCATATTGCCTTTGAGCAATTGGTCCAGCACTTGGAGAGGACGATGCAGTTGTACCTCAACGAAGATTACGGTATCAGCCCGATACTACAAACTACAAACCTCAATCCAGCAGGGACAATCCTTGATTGAATGGCGAGGGTAGCCGGCGCCCCAGCCCTGAAGGAGATCAAACTACAGAAGAAAAGAGTTGAAACTACAAACCTTGACGAAGCTCAATCCAACGGAACAGAAGATTCTCTTCATCTCATCCACTCCGGAGCCAGCAACTGCATCGTGGGCCACGATCTACAAAAGATCAAAGATCAAAGTACATACCATAAACTACAGAAACACAAACCTGCATTCCAGGATGAGCCACAGGCAGACCAGAAATCGCCCGAGCCTTAAGTGGTCAGTGATCAAAGTACAAACTACAAATTGGGTCCAAACTACAAACCTGTGCCTCGGCCACTTCCTTGGCCATCTGTGTCTGCTCAAACATTTCGGCATACGCCCATCGAAGATCGAAGATCTCAAACATTTTTGTAACTCAACGCGAAACCTACAGTATCCCTTACCGTGACCGGGCCATCTTCGTTTGTCAATCGAAGGACATGAGCTCCATATGGAGTTTTCTTGGAGAAATCGAGAAATGGAGCACGAATGAAGATGGGCTTCAGAGACCGTACCTATACATTTGAAATGGAAAGCGTCCCAAATGGAAGTACCGCACCTCAATAGTTACTGTACCATCTGAACAATGTCGTAGGAGAACTCCTGTACCGATGTGCATCCTGACGAAGGACTACAGTACTCTACCATTCCTTTCAAGACCTCTCAAACCTCGCTTTCTCACTGGCAGCAGATCTATGCACATTTGGAAGGGCTCCGAGACAGATGCGACCATGACGATCGGCCTGAAGATCACGGTAGGATAAGAAGGATACGGTAAGACGTTGTGTGACAATGTGAACAAACCTGTGGGTCCATGCCACCATCCACAACGATCTCTGATAGCTCACGACGGGCCTAAAAGCGCAATACTCGACACGAAAGTTTAGATTACGGTACTTTGAAAGAGTCTCCAATCTGCGTGTCCAGTTCGTAGTATGTTACAGTACACCAGTCCTCGGGAACTGTAAACAACTCATAGATGACAGAGTCTCACAACGAAATCTTACACAGAGCAGGGACGGGAACTTGCACACGAGATAAGTCAACTAAATGGATTATTTGTTCTTTTGGCAATTTGAAATGACTTCGAGTCTTACATTTGTGGAATCTGGCCATAGCACTGGCATTAGCGTTCCCGAGTAGAGTGCCTTAATGAGCGACGTTACGGGCCATGCAACCATGTGGTGAGATGGCCGAGCGGTCTAAGGCGCTGGTTTAAGGCACCAGTCTCTTCGGAGGCGTGGGTTCGAATCCCACTCTCATCAGAAGTTTTTGCACACCAACCTTGAGGTCGGAAAGCATCTGCAACACTTCTCATTTCAGTCTGCAGCGCTGCAGCAGTCACACGATTCATCGGCCATTGCTCCTCTGAAAGAAAACGTGATATACATCTGTAACAACAACATTGGAATCGATGTATGATTCAGCATCAGATAAAAGTTATATGAAAATACAGTATACCTTTTGCCATTTCATCTCCTGCACCTCCACCATATCCTCCATTGGCCGATCCCGCCATAGAGAATGACTGAGTGTCCATTCGAACAGGATTGATGTCTGAATCACAGTCACATTGCATTCCCTTTTCTACATGCTGTATTTGCGTCTATTGCATCCGTCAAAACTAGTGTGTCGCATATGGGTTTACGTGATATACGCCTAGCTAATGTATGAGCGCCAATATGTTTAACTCCTTCAATAGCATAGATAGAATCAAATCGAACTACTTCGGTCCAAATAAGATATTGCCGAACTCACAGTACCACAGCGGATATTTCGACCGTCAATTCTAGACAAAAAAAGGCTTCCGAGTGAACGACCAAATCCCTACCGCTTATTCAAATGAGATAGAACGACATGAAATTTAGGATGTTTGTTTGTGGAAACGAATGAGGCGAGAATGAAATTACAAGTATTTAGGGAGAAACAATCAACTGTCAGTATCTATAACCGTAATGCAAATTCATTTGCTTACTTAAAGTTAGAACCATCGATATTTTCACTGTTCAAATCAACTACACAAACGACTCACCAATGGGACCAACCGCATTGCTGACAACTCGCTCGTAATGGTACGGATTGATGCAGATATAGTCCTACAAACATCAAACTACAGCTATACCAGAAATCAAACTATAAACCTGATTGTCAGGCGCCACACAGCAGAGGGACAGCTTCTGCAGCTCGTTCTTGCCAACGTTTGGCCATCTGAGAGTTCAAACTACAAATAGATCCTTGATCCAAACTACAGACCTCCAAATGCGTGCGTACACAACGTGAGGGACTCCCTTGCGACCTGCGACTTGTAGTCTGCCGTCCAGTGAACGCTGCAGAGATCAAACTACAATAGGAAAGATCAAAGTACAGAAATACCTGAATGGTCACACATCCAGTTGGTTGTTTGCCTGCAGATGTAACAGCAGTGATGAGTGCCTCCAATTCAACCCTCTTATCCTGAAATGACACATTAAATATTCGAGTACATGGGATGGATAGTCAAAAATGACCCCTCTGCAAATGCCATATGAGACATCTTTTAGAGGGAACGTTTTCAATTTTTATACTTGCAATTTGCGATATTTTGTGGAAAGCACTCTGCAATTCCTCCATTTTAACTTGGTATGAGGGGGCTCTACAGACACAATTGTTGGATAGAACTCTGTCCATGTATGTTCTCGTTTGTCTATATCTATTCCTGGCCCGTCGAAAGTATTGTTACTCACCTTCAATTTCTTCACTAATGACTCGATTGCTTTCCTGACGAATTCGGGCTCCTCTCCTCCCTCAAATATCAATGTAATTTTGTATTTTTCAATGTAGCCAGCTTCTTTTGTAGTGCATAGACAGCTTGCCAAGTATTTTCACTCACAGCAACTACAGTGCAATATAGCCACTTTCACTACTTTAGCTAGACAGCCCCTCAATGAAGAAAATCCTGATATGCACACACTCATAACAGCTCGCCAGTTGCTCGCCCAAGCATCGGTGGTTCAGTGGTAGAATGCTCGCCTGCCACGCGGGCGACCCGGGTTCGATTCCCGGCCGATGCAATCATTTTGTTAGTTTAGTATAGGGTTTCTAATTCGGGAGTAGAGTCTCATTCATGCAACAGACAACCGCTCCTAGTGAAACAGACAACAGAGGAATGCACTCTACTCCCGATTTTGAAACCCTAGTTTAGTACTCACTTGTTGATAGCACATGAGGACGTGGGCTATCTGGGAGCAGGAATCTGATGCGGACGCTGTCGTCGAGGACGAGCTCTGAAGGAATTTATTTTACGAAACTAACTCGTGTTGTTCATAGAAAAGCTTTACTATAAGCTAGAGGATTGACATAAATCCTGCTGGTCAGGATACCGTTACGTTATTACAGTAATTACAGTAATAAAAGACAATCATACCGGATGATGGTGTATCGACGATCCTGCACTCAATGAAGACGTGTGTTGATGTGGAATTGATTGTGGAGGGTGCTGCAATTCGTCGTTACAGTAATCGAACAATCAATCAATAGTCACAGTACCTGTTGTATTCCAAACGGAACAAAGGACGTTGAAGGTATCGATGCGAGAGAGGCCGCTTGTGAACAGCTATTGGGAAGAAGCTGAAGTGATCACTTGGAAAAGTACATGGGACAAAGGTACGGTAATAAAATAATCAATGATCAGAGGCGATAAAGAGCGTAAGTCTCTCACATGTATCTGCTGCTGCATCATGACGTGTTGCTGTTGTTGTTGCATGAGGGCGGATTGGTCGATGGGCTGCAAGGGATACGGTAGATGGAGGAAATCGTGGTGGGAGACTGACAAAGAATGAGGGATAGAGTTGATTGGTGGCCATGGAAGAGGAGGCAGATGAAGAGTAGAGATCAATCTGAACAAATGGATCATTCTTATAGTTACGACTAATATGGATTTGTGTAATCCTAGATAAACCACATAAGAGATTAGAGAAACCCTTGCGTCCCAATAAAATGCAGTTCCCATATGCATCTAGAGTGACAAACCTCGTGGGACGAATTGGCAGTCGATGATGCCACTGCACCAACGTTGTACTGAAATACTCAATCTGGTAAAAGTGGTAAGTAATACTGGATAAGATGAGAAAGATTTCAAATGGTTCCCAGAGGACCTTGTAAGACATTCTAATCCCGCCCAATTCACCTTTCTTCAAGTGACTCTATAATGATCCCTTCAATTTCTTGTCTCGTACCATTCATAAACAACCTCATGGCGCCTTTCTCAGCCATCTATTCCTCGTCCTACCGTATCCCTTTCCCTTCAATTGAAAACCCCATTCTGACAGGTCATCGGAAGTCATTCCCTCTCTCTCTCTCTTGTCTCTTCTTCCTTTCATTGACGCATACACAAAAGGCGCTCTCTCACAACATCCGTCATCCTAATTATCACCTGTCGTAGAATGGCCCCATCTACAGTAATCCTCCCCCTTTCTCCCTTCCCGGAAATGAGATTAACACGCTGATTTGCTACAGTATCTTTGCCTGGTTTTATGGACATTGCGAGAACAAGAGATAACAGTCTATGGGCTTTCGGGAGCATCATAATTCTGATACATTCTCGATTGATGAGCTACCGTACCGGATGCCCTCCGAGTGCCGAGACGGCGGCAGCCTCAAATAGTCCCTGTCCCTCTCCACCGTACACTGCGTGGTGGCCCATCACTGTAGATGGATGGCCGGAGAGGGCATACGGTGGGTGCATCTGGAATGAGATCTACTAACCGTAAGTGTCAGATCAACTCATTTTAACAATCTCTCGTCACTCTCCTATCCTGTATTGAACGATTAACTGTTTTAGTTGAGCCACATTGCTTTAAAGGGAAAAATTGAAGGTGCTGACTCATAAGCTATGAGTAATGATGGAATAAGAAAAAGACTGTGTAGTACCTGTCACCAATGCAACCCCTGTCTTCAATACCCTCCCTCCAATCTCACCTCTTGTGCTCCCATTCCTCCTGCAACTCCTCCCGTATTCTGTCCCTGCCACTGTTGCTGTACGTGATGGGCGTAGAAGGACTCCGACGTCGTGAGAGCGGCCATCCTCTACGATAACCACCGTAATTCATCACGCGCGTAGTTCAAAAACCAGCGTCAAACTGCGGAACGACGATAAACCGAGAGGGGAACGCCGTATAACGGGGCGAGCAAGTTGATTCATGAGAGTGTGCACAAAAGGTGACAATAGAAGAATGATCGACTACAGAAAATGGACGATAAGATACCCAGAAGGAGGGTATTCAGATAGACAAGACTGTACTCATTACAGTATCCTAGAGAGAAGTCATCATAGAAGAAGAGAGACAACTGAACAGAAGAGAGGAATGACTATCAAGTGATTGGATTGGGGGGGGCGGCGCCGCCGCGGCCAGAGGGCGGGGGGCCGGCCCGACGGGGAGGAGGCGGAGGGGAGCGTGGGGGGCGAGGGGGGGGGGGGGGGAGGTGGGGGGGG
>JACMIF010000229.1:4561-24909 GCA_014805445.1 Diplogasteroides magnus | reverse complement strand
TCCCAAAACCTACCCTATACTACTCATCCCACCTTCTCCCCACTCAAACACACCCTGTCTACACAATAACCTCCTTCCTTTCCCCCCCCCCCCCCCCCAGGATGGAAAAGAGGCCTCCCACTCAAATAGGAAGTGATTCGAGAGACCGGATGTGAGAGGGGAATTCGTGTACCCCTTATCACAATGAAGTGATAAGTTAACCAGGTCTGGCAGGGTGGAATCAGAATGCAGACGGAAGTGTTTATTGATCCTTTCAACTGATAGTCAAGTCATTCAATATTGACTATAAAAATGGGCCAAAGACAAGAAAGAGCGTAATGGATATTTATTGGTGAAGCTGTAAGAACGACGACATTCATGGTGCACTTATCCATTTCATTATTATGGAGTTCTTGTCTATCACCTAACAAAAATGTCAGTGAAAAGGATAATTGACACTTTGCAGCGATCGTCAATGAAATAAGACTGGTGCAATTCCTGGCGAATTTAGTGCAATCGATATAAGATGAAAAGCGAAAGAAAAGCCCGAAAAGTCACGCCTTCTTTCTCCGGGGTCCCAAAGTGCAGATGATATCAAAGTGCATTAGATGTAGCCGTGTGCCTTGCTATCGGGCACAAATCCGCAATTGACAGGTTGAAAGGGGTGGAACGGGTTAAATATCACATCAGACCACGCAGATATACAGCGTCTGAATGGAAAAAGGAACAATTCTGCTCCATTTAAGTTCGTTTTTTCTTTCTAATCAACCGAGACTTTTGCTATCTGCGTCTCTGCATTGAGAGTTGTCTATTAAAATGGAAGAGTGAGGGGAAGGACTCAAACTTCTCTGCACTCTCTCACTTTCACCTGCTCTCTCGTTTTGTGCAACGACTAATTAGTGAAATAATGATGGTTGAGTATCGAAGTGACAAGAGAGGAGAAGGAGGAGAGGGAAAGGGGGAGGATAGATTGGAACAACCGTGTTAAGAGGAGAATGGGAACACAGTAGAAGGGAACAACATACAGTGATACGAGTGATCAGAGGATACAATCGTCTGACTACGCAGTTTACAGTCTCTACTCTAATAGATGAAGGCTTCTAACAGCGATTTCTACAGAGGCAGAGGTTCTCAGTGCTTGTCGGACATACAAATATTTCGCTACGGTAATCCTCTTCACTAGCCACCATATTATGTTCAAATACTATTGATACGGTTATTGACTAACATGGACTGACCAACCCTTCAGAAGTTGCTATCAAAATTCGGACAATATGTAAGAATAAGTTCAAGTCCTATGACTTGGAACCACCATGGGGTTTCCCTTGATCTCATGATTTCTCCACTGTCATAATAGCAAACAAAAGGCACAGAAATAGCTTTCATCTCAATTGCCGCCTACTCTTCCATCATTTACAATGATTGCATGCAGACTTTCTTCCATTTCCAATCAGCACGCTATCTTAACCCCCCTATCCATCACTTCTCTTCCTCTCTTCAATCTCTTCCCTCTCTCATTCAACTTCTCCGACTACTTTAAGAGGTCAACGGATTGCCAAATCGTTCCGCCTCGTGACATCCGGGGGCATACTGTAGTCTTCCGTGCGGGATCAAGATGAACGATCAAAAAGGGCCACTCTTGCTTTGATGGGCAAAGGGGGGGGGAATAAGATTGTCGTTCTCTTACTCGATTCTCTCTTCGACTTGGAACGATTCTCTGATACAGTGATGAAGGGACGAGAGAGTGAAATGAAGTGAGAGATGTGAGAATGACAAGAGTGAAACAAACATGTGATTCAAACCATACCACAATGAGAACAACCTTCTCCCACTCTTTCTCTCTATTTTCCTTCTCTATCACTCTACAGGGACGTGCACCTAATGATTTCACCCCGATCCAAATGTATCATTGCTCGTTTCCGGAAAGAAAGGAACGAGAAAAGCGAAACAGAAACAGATCCTACAATCGAAAGATGCACATTGAGGAGCACTTTGCAATGGTAGTAACATGATGAAATTTAATTAACTGCAACTGAAGATGTGACTCGCTTCACCGTTATCCATTCAAATACAACATCATGGATGCAAACTGTCAGACATGGAGCAACATCCACAGAGAAAAGAAGAAAGAAGGGGTCTGTCAGAAGGAAAATGACGCAATCTGGTTGCATTCAGACTTCAGACAAGACAGATCCCGCCAATTGAGCTGAAGGGAAATCGGGCATTAGTCAATCAGTGCATCTGAGAACTTGGTGATAAATTGTTACAAGTACTTTACATAAACGCAGATGTACTGCACTCCTCAGTGAGTCAAAGATAGCCCTAAGTCAAATAAGATGAAGCAAAAAAGTAAAAGTGGCGGGGGGCTTATGACCGGGTGGAGAAAAGGGTCCTCTTATCACTCACTCTATCACACGCAATGAATGGAGAGAATGGAGGAAGAAGAGAGGAAAGGAGTGGAAAGAGAGAGAAGGAATGAACATGACAGTTCAATCACACAGTACAATACAACAAAACTCTCCTCTCTTCATCGTGATAACGAGTCAACCAATCACATTAAGTCTGTACAGGGTACATCAAAAACACAGTTCAAGTTCATGGACTTCAGCAATTCTTTCCAGGAATATGCGATACTTTGGCAAGGAAAGAAGTAACCAGAAATCAACCTTGAAATGACAAGTCATTCCAACTCCCCAAGTGTGCAGGTTGAAACATAAATCGTGCTCTCATAACGACCCGATTCCCAAAAAGCGCCATTAATATCCCGATCTCATTATTTCGCAAGCGTTTCCAAGGGGGCTGCCCCCGACTACCGTAACATCCGTCCATGCTTCCTTTTTTGCACAGAGACCGATCATAAACAGACATTGTGGGAAGAGATGAGAGGAGAGTGAAAAGGACCCGAAAGGAAGGAAGAAAATGAAGAGAAGACATCAAAAGACAGCGACCAATTGCATGGTGCCAACTGTTTCTGGCAATGAACCGTTTTGATGAGGAAGAATACATTGAGACAGGAACAGTCCCATAGGGATATTCACCCTCTTTCATCTATACCGAGAGGGGGAATGCTCTCAATGTCTGCACTCTCTACAGATACAGTACTCTCTCTGCCATTCACAGTCTTCCCATTCTGCCCTCAGGCAATGAGTGAATGAGCGAAACAATCACGATAGAGAGAGAAAGTGTGAACAAATGAGGGAAATGGGGGAGAAAGAATGGAAGACTCCGGAAATTGGCTATTCATCTGTTGCTCTCTCAGATGTTGTAAACTCACTGAGACAAAGAAGGACAGTAGTCAGAACGAGAGAGTGTACAGAATGGAGAGACGGAGAGAAACGAGAGAAGACAAGAGTAGTCATAGATATCTACGGCCAGTAAAGGGGAGAATTCGACGACTTTTTTGAACTGGCGCCAGAATGGTGGTGTTATGGTCATTTGTGGCAGTTCTTTCATACTGATCCTTCCCTCCCTCATTCGTCCTCCCTCAACCTCTGCCCTTTACTAGTCATTGAGAGAAATGAGGGGATGGAGGATACTGTACCTACCACCTATCTACCCATTGTGGCAATAGCAGACACAAAGGGACGAAAATGAATATAGTGCAAGGTTCTGGAAAAGAGAATGATTGAAATCAATCCCTTCCGAAATCAACAAAGAATTCGGAAGAGCGACTGAAATGCCAAGAGCACTGAATGAGGTACTGCAACCAATGCATTTTCATTGATAGAATCAGCATTGATTTCAATTTCAAACAATCACTATTGCTTAGGGGTTGGTATTCATCTCATGACAATTCTGGCATAATCTATCGAAATGACAGAAGAGGGGGGGGGTTCAATTTGGCTCAAATGAGTTAACCCTTCTATCCAATCATATGGCACATTCTGTATCCGTTGGTTGTCTTTCCATCTCTATTCTCTCTTCTCTTTCCCCATTCTCTCATTTCCCTCCAACTTCTTCTCTTTAGTCGTAACTCATCCTGTAAACTGCGTCCTTTCTCTTCTCTTTCTCTAACAGTGGCGTAGAAAGTAGACAAATAAACGAGGAAGGGGCACACAAGTTGCAGTTGAGAATGATAAGTGACACAAGTGACTCATTAACCGCAATTGGTGAATGAAGTGGAACGAATAATTAAAGTGCTTGTGCTTCTCTCTTGGAGGTATGGTGCAAGGCATGCAAAGCCGTGAAAATGATGGCCTCTCTGGAAACCCAAAATGAAGATTCAAATATAATTTATCTGCGTAGAACTGTATAGATGGAATCTTTTCTTTTGATATTTTCTCTCAATAGTGAGAAACATTGAAAAGGAATAGACAGAAAGGGTACATAAGGTACGAAAGGACTGTGAAATGTTCGAATCATTACAGAAAAGGCATTTATTATTTTTTTAAAAAGGCATGAGGGGCATTACAGTATATTTCCGTAAGTGAGGGGAAAACAAGTAATACGAGTATCACCATGCCTACAGTAACCCTATTAAAGAAAGTGCAAACTGCGCTAGTTGCACTTTTACTTTTCACAGATAAAACAAAAAAATCACAGTGAAGGCTACCAATGGCATCTCGATCAATATCACTAACAACTAGGAAAATATCACTAACAACATAAAAAAGACAAGTTTTAGCTTTTGAACCCGAATACACCAGTTTAGTTGTGCTCTGCTCTATAATATACAAAGACGACCGCAAAGAGCGAGTCTGCGTGTATTGCAACGGTGATTATTAGACTCAAGGGAGAGAGTGGCACCATGCGAACTCGGCTCGGTTATGTTTCATATCGTTGCCGCATTTCTGCCTACACGGGTTGACATTTATCACAGTCGTTCATCGACTTGTCGTAGGCTTCCACCTGAAACAACGAAAATTATAATAATTTCAAATCAAACTGCAATGGAATCTCAAAACGATTGTCTAGATACGGTACCTGAATGGTGACCATGTGCACTGAGTATCCCTTGAGGATCATCTGTCGTGCCTCTGCCACTGTCTCCACTGCCATCTCTGTCTTGTCTGAAAGAACGCAAACCCTCTACCTGTATGTTTCACAAAGGAATTTCAAAAAAATTTCATAGACGCTCTCCCAGTACGATAATTGAGGAAGGATTACTGTAACTGACCGATAGCCAGATGGACAGAGAGTGCAGCCTTCTCCATATTGAGTGACCACACATGAAGATCGTGCACTGCAGCTACGTTGTCCAGTTTCATGAGATCTTCACGAAGAGAAGCATAGTCGATATGAGGAGGAGTGGCTGAAATACAATCAATACTTCCGACTGTCACACTACCGAAATCAAAGATAATTCAATTCTATGCGGCCGGTGCAACTACTTCATCAGTAAGTTTAACAAATATACAATTTTCACGATGCCTCAAACTCACGGGCTGGAAAAATTTTGCAAAGACAGAGCCCTTAACTCTTACGTTAAAGAGAATACCACTTTCCCAACATTCTCTCCCATCTCTGTTCTCTCTTCATTCCCCACATTCTCTCACCTTCCATGAGAACGTAGAAAATGTCCCTGAGTACAGTAATCGTCGTGATGAGAACGATAATGGAGAAAACGAAGGTGCAGATCGGATCGGCCAACTGCCAGCCAGTGAACTGTAAATAGAGATACAGTAATCCTATTACCGTAACCCAGACTTACCTTGATGACCAGGGCAGCAATCAATACTCCCACACTCTGCACAAGATCGCCGATGACGTGCACGAAAGCAGCGCGCACATTGACGTTCTTCCTGCAACGACAACTACCGTAATCCTCCAATCGATACCGTAATCCTCGCCTCGTATTCTCCACCTCGCCGCCGTGAGAGTGCCCATGCTCGTCGCCGTGACTGTGACCGTGTCCGCCTCCATGGCTGTGAGCGTGGCTGAAATTTGAAAGTTGTAAAAAAAATTCAATCGATATCGTAAGCCCTTAATCAATGACTACCGTGCCTCAGTCCACTGTGTGAATGTCCATGTCCTCCAGATCCGAACATGAGAACAGCAGCCATGATGATATTGAAGAGAACACCAGCGCCCGCTGTGATCAGCATGACGTTCGGGTCCACCTATATGTAATCAATATTTCACTGCTATACGGTATTCCCAGAAAATCATGGTGAGATTGTGACTCACATCAAGTTTGCCTTCGATAATTCGTTCAACGGCGAGAAGAACGAGGATTGTGGTCAGCACCCACAGAATGACAATGGAGATTGTGGCTCCGAGGATCTCAGCACGATGATAACCGAATGAGAGGCGTTTAGAGGCTGAAAGGGGAGGGGATACTGTAGATGGTAGTCAGTGTATTATTCATATGAAATCATGGAGTCCAGCCCGAAAAAAACGTCACAGCCAAAAGTCACTGTCTATATTCTCATTCAGAAAGTTAAATTCACCTGGATGTCTGGCCGTTCGAATTGCGATGATGGAAATGATGAAGGACAACAAATCGGATAGAAGATGACCTGAAAAGAGAGTTGGTGAATCTCGACAAGAAGATCTGGAGTATGGTAGATACCGTACCTGCATCAGTGATGATAGCAAGGGAATTGGCAATGATGCCTCCCACAGCTTCTCCTGATATGAAGACGACCGAGAGGGCGGCAACGATCCATAAAACACGCTCTGCCCGCTTCTCCTATAAAATATCGATTGAATTGTTAAGAAAAGCTACAGTATGAAGGGAATCGCTTCGGGAGTCACCTACAGGGACGTGTGCGCCGAGTTGAGTCATATTGAGGAGAAGGGAAGCAGAAGGAAGGAGGGGGTGAATGAAGAAGAGAAATGGTCGAGTTAGACTTCTTCTATTTCATCGAACGAACATGATAGTTCGAACCCCCAATACATCGATGGGGAAAGCGCCCAAAAGAGTGGAGAAAATTAGAAAAGAGGAAAGAGAAGAGTGAGTTTCAACCAATAGTGTTCACACTGTGATCTATTGTAGTGGGAAGAAGTTCAGAGAAGTTCGTACTTGTTTTCGATACTCAGTAGCCTACTGGCAGTATGCCCAGAAATTAACAGTAGGCGATTGTTCATGATACAAGCCATCGAGTCTGTGTCCTCACCCATCTCATGCTTTCACACACTTTCGCCTTATTCCATCTACCGAGCTGATGCACCCGACTTTTAAGGATCAGCTTGCTGAAACATTTCGCTCTTGGCAAATTTAACGATGTATTTTCTCTAGTGTGTTGAAAAATAAAGACCAAGTACGACGGCAATACCCTAATTGTAACCAGTCGCCCTCCAACCCGAACATGACCTGTCTCATACATTCACAACTACACCAATCATCACATAAAGCACTAGCACGTGAATGCCTACCAAAGTATCCACCTCATCTGAATTCGTGCTGAAGCACACTGAATACCGTACCCTTAATCTTCCTTGTAAGAGTCATTTCCCCTTTGTACATTGTCCAGTTTTGAGTCATTGTGGTCCTGATCATGTGAATACCTCTACTAATCGCAGGTGTCACGAGAACAATACGGTTTTTGTGCTGTTGTAGAGCCATGAATAGAATGAACCGGAACATTCACAGCTGTTGACTAGAACACAGTGAGAGGAAGAGTGCACTGGGAGAGGGGCTGACTTATGGCTAACAACTGATGACGTAGAGAATGCATACAGCGTCCCAAGCCAATCATCTTTGGATGCAGCAGTTCTATTCGAGGGTACGACGAGTATGGAAAGAAAGGGGATTAGAAGGGGGAACAAATGCATTCCTCAAACATTGTCCTGTACGAACAACCCCCCAAGGGTTGTGAGCTTTGTCCTCTGATGCTATTACAGTTTTTGGTCTTTCTAGTATAGTACTTACAATGTGGTAAACACATTCCAGTATCGGTGTACCAGACAGTTTGAATTCACCCAACACCTTCAGAATGGAAAATAGAAAACTGTTAGAGATCCACAACCACTACATACAGAAACAATATTTGTTTCAGAACGGTCACACCTCTAATAACTCAAAAAATAAACAAAAATTTTTACTAGAAATCAGGGTCTTTCTGATCATTACGTGTGATTCAAATGTACTCCCTTCGTCCATTCGTTCTCACTAATTATACGCAATCACTCCTTTCTGCAGAATGTTCACGGTCACACCATTCCGTTTCTGTTTCACTCAACTTCATTAAGCATCTGACATCGTTAATGGGTGCACGAGTGACTTCCTACCAACCAGACTGTTGGTTGCCATTCAAACCACCAAAAGACGTACTCTGCCCATGTGCCAAAATCGTCACTGTGTGTATCTGATCAATATCTCAAAATCGTCCTCGGTGAACTTTCGCGTGAGGAAACATTGAGATACAAATCGAACAACTCTTCTGAGATGAGACGTGTTGATAGTGGAGTACATCTAGTACATTGCCTCCTTCCTCATCTTTCTGGGTTCACCCATGGCAATCGGTTCAATTATGACTCACTAACATGGTTGGCAGTTTGACTACTTTATCGGTTATGTTTCAAGACTACTATATATTCGAAGATTACCCTCTGTGAAATGTAACCCATGAAGTAATCAAACTGCCAGCCCATACTGGCTAAGAACAACAAGTTAGTTGCCACCTCGTGAGAGAGAGGTCAAACACTCAATGGACAAGGTGATTTCCTGTTGGATGCATTCTTCAAAAGGACGGATGAACTTTAGAGAACGCTACTGTTGCGAGACTATAACATTACGAAATTATTAATATATCATTATCGGCAATTCAGCTTCACCCCATATTCCACCCATAATTGATTAGGTACAAGATAAAGGGGGAGTGGAAGGGGCTGAACATAATTCCTGATTGCCCGATAAACCCACGCTCTTCTCGAAGGATAAATCATCCCACGGAAGTGTCATCATGTGCTTACAATTACAGTCCCCTTTGACATCTCAAAGGTTCACGTTCCCAAAATGGGAACTCGTGCAGTTGCAATGATCACAAATGCACAGAATGGAAGGAAAGTGCAGATTGAGTCAGAATGAAAGGGAACAAAGTGGCTCCAGTAGAGGAAGACAACAATGGATGAGTATTCATGACACATCTAATCATTTGGAGATTACACTCAGGTCATCCACCAATCAGTCCCCTTTCTCGACTGGATATGAAACAATAAAGAGAGAACCTTGAGAAATGGCGCGCACTTTCTCCCACAAAGCTCTATGAGATCGAAGGTTATCGCGCAAAGAATATACCGAGCATAGACAAAAGAGATCGTGGGATTGGGAGAGAAGGAGAGCAGAAAGGGATCTATGTGGCCATTTCTATTATGCCCCCGGGGGTTGAGCTTATCTAGGAGATCTTTGCTGTATGGCAAGAGGGGAGAGAAGAATACATAGAGTAGGGATGGCAGTTTCTATGCGAGATCAGTTATGTTTCACGTAAGCTATGTAACGTTAATATATAGGGTAGGTGAAACATATCCGATTTCACATGCAAACTGCCAACCCTAATGGAGAGTGGTGAGGTGAAGAGAAAGAAAGAATTGATCAAAAGATTCATGCAATACAGATTATGCTAAATTCGTGTTAAAATGTATACAGAATGGAGAGAGCAAAGAGAAAGAGGCTATCAGAGACAATGTAGCGGTCAATATTTGGAAAGGTGATTGGGAGAGGATTATGTTCTCATTTCGATTATCTTTCACTGTCTGACTCTCTCCATCCTTCCACTCTCTCATTCACTGATTGAAATCGCGCGCCTTTGCTACTGCGCTGTTGACTGTTATGCAGAAGAAGCTTTCAACAGGAATGAAAGAGAGAATGAAGGGGAAGGGTGGGGAGAAATGGCAGTGGATGGTGTGATAGGCTATTCTGTCAATTATCAAATTACACCACTCACCACTCGTTGGTTGCCCATGTCGTCGTGACAGTGACCACTGCCTCCTGAATTACACACATGAATACTTATTCTCAAGTTTCCAGGCAGAGTCTGGTTGCACTATATCTATTAAATCATGTCTCGTTACAAAATGGCAATACGATCCTCCTCCTATTGCAGTCCATAAACTACAGTATGCACTCTTGTACAGTAACCCACCAGAAGCATTGCTGCCTACACTTCCCGATTCCATTCTGTCCTCCAGACTCCTTTCGTCCGCTGAAATCGCCCGAGGAGCCATTCTCAGTTGGAGCACCTACAACATTTTTGCCCGTTCAACCGGCCAGCGCATATTAGGTGAAAACTGTGAATTTGAGTTGCGGAAACTCAATAAGTGCCGTTCATAAACACAATAGATGCTATAGATCCAGTTGCTAGTTGCACCAAAATCATAATAAGAAAAAAATATGGGTAAGCGACCCTGGATGGGCCTCTTCCCCTTCCTCCTGCCCCTCCATCCTCACCTGGTCGAAACTGGGAACTCTTCCCCTCCCTTCTCTTATGCACTCGGCCTCAGGCTCCGCCCCCTGATGGGAAGAGCATGGAGAGAGAGTGTGTGACTGTAAGAGACGCAGACTGATCAGAGGGAAAGGCAGATAAGAAGAGACACTCAGAATACGGGATTAGGTAGAATCTTTCAACTATTGGTAGATCAGGGAGTACTCCTTTTTATGATTTACGTGACTACAGACACCTCATTACTGTTCCTGCATGAATTGTACGTGAACTAGGAGCAATTTCACTCGTTCTTTGGCGTTCTCAATAACATTTCCAATGTGATGGGCAACGAATCTAGTTGAGCATGTCTCAACCGTGCTTGATGTTTCTTCTGGAATCATGACATATTCCACAATGTTCCAATTAAATTGCCAGCTATCATTGTTAGAGGGGTCTGAATCACAAGTCTGGAGGTGGCAAACAGAAGGAGGAGGAGATGTTTTCACGGATTCTTAGAAAAAAATAAGAATAGCATCATGATTGCGGTGGTGAGAAACTCTACATGGAACATTTGATGAATGAATCAATTTCTTCTTCAGGAGATGAAAAAGGATTGACAATTCACAATGCGAATTCTGGTTGTCGCCCGACACAAAGAAGATTTTGTCATCACTCCTTGTGCTTGGTTCAAACCGATTCCCCCTCCAAATAATAAATTAATTTGCCTAAGAGGAGTGCAAATATTATGGCATGACTGACATTGTTAAGCAATCCCAATCACGAGGTGACAAAAGAGGAAAACAGTGCGCTTTTTCATGCTTGAAGAGTGACGGTAAACAAACGGCAAATGCACAACTGATGTATTATTTTGCGACAAATGCACAAATCTACAACATTTGCACAACTTTATATGGTGGATTCTAGCGAGTTGGACAAACGCCGTTTGTGCAACCGCATCTCCTTCGTGATAAGCACTGTTTTGGATATCTGCCACCATCTGGGGTTCGTTAGTCCTATCAAACTTTTGTTCCGAGTATGAGGAGTAACTGCTCCATATAACAATGAGTCAATGAGGACTGACACAGCTTGATTCAAACATCGAACATAAGATTACTGTACCTGCACATCAGTCGTCCACCCATCTGCCTCATCCCTGATAAGAGGCTCGAAGACCGGATTGTCCATCCGCCTACAATACAATCATCCTTCTTTTCGTGTAAACATCAGATACACTGTAGATACAGATCATTGAAGAATCAATCTCAAGGAACACGACATTGTACATATAACAAGAGCGTGTCACATACTCCCACCAGGTTTACAATTTACAATGTGACAGTGTTTTTCCACCCAATGAACCCTATCCACCCCTCATCTTCGGTCCATTGAGGGCCACCCACTCTGCACACCCGTCGTCGTATCAGCTGAAAAGTACCCCTAGACCCCTATCACTGTTCTCTCGAACACTCGACCTGTGGTGCATTACGTAATAGAGATCAGGTTGACAGACTCATTTGATGTCTTATCATGGAAAGTTTACAGGAGATGATTCAGGGGGAGACGTCATTTTGCCCACGCCTCTATCTCGTACAAAGGGTCATTGCTTATCATGGATAAACAACAACTCCTCTAACCAATGGGGACATCTTCCAACAATCACTATCAGCTAGTCAAGAGAGGAGTGGGAAGGGGAGAGTGTCAGTAGTTAGAGGGCCTGGTTTCATACGACCACAAACCGTTCTTATCACTTCCTTCCATCATTGTACCATATTCGCAGAGAACGAAATAATGTCCGTTGAGTCAGAGACAAGCAGTCCTTTCACGGACTTGTGCAATACTGGCCATATGATCAGTGAATAAGCACTGATAACTACGCCGTTGTCAAAATTTCGAATGATCATTTTGGCATCGCGGTTTCTCGCGATCTTAATATTATTATTTTACCTTTCTTTTTATATTCCATAATTTATACAATGAAAATTTTCAGTATCATGTATACGAGAAGGGTGGACGCCACGAGTGCCCTGGACATTTGCGCCATAATGGTGAAATGAACAGATGCGCAATCGTTTTCGTCATTCTAACGGCGCATTTCGCGATTATGGCGCAAAAGTCCATGGCACTCGCGTTTTTCACCCATACATGACATCGCGAAGTTCGCAAACGAGAGCTTCTGAATTTTCCGGTCACTTTCTAACTTTAGCAAAAAAGCAAGGTGTGCTTGCACGCGTGTTCGCACAGATTCGCAACTAAAGTTCACCGAGTACCCAATTGAGGGGGGAGATTAAGAGAAGTCAACCAACGAATGTTCAGATTAGACACGATTCAATTATACTACAGTAGGAAACTGTGTCCATCACACTTTGCTACACCAACAACGTGCTTCTTGAAAGTAAGACGAAGTCAGAGTAAACATTCAAAAAGATACAAGAATAGGGAAATTATGAAAATGAAATTTAAAGTTGCAACTTGGCTGATAATCAATGGTAGAAATGGGGCTTACGAGGTGCTTACTACTACGATAAGGGGTCTCTTATCTTCTCAGACCCCAACAATAAACACCGTAAAACGACTACGTTCAAGTGTAGCAACAGAAAGTGAAAGCGTTGCAGTTTGGCTTTATGGATTTTGACATTATACCGTTCACAAACTCGTTCAAATAAAAAAAACGATAATGGTACCATAAACGTCTACAACTTCAGAGAAGTGCCCTTGAATAAGTCGATAACAACGAGAGGATAGGGGAAGAGCATAGTGGTTGCATCGGCTGCGCAATCTCATTTATGAGAAGATCATGATGAATGAGAGAGTGGAAGAGACAAGAGAACAGAGGAGAGATAGAGAAGTTACAGTAAATGATAGAGTAGAATTGTCAGATATTCTTCACAGACTGGCACACAACCACACACATACACAACATCGAATGGCCCATATTGACAGCCACAACATTTATCGGATGGAAATCAATCAATAATCTTGTATAATCTACTCCCCAGTCTAATTGTTACAAAACGACAAAAGGGGGAACGGGCACAATCCAAGTGGGTCTATTATCTCAAAAGAACTACATAATCATGATGCATTCTCATGCGGATAATCTCACGAAATCGATGCATAAACACAGAAAACAGAGGAGAAATGTAACTTTTGGTTTCAGGATCGGTGCATATTTTTGTTAATTTTAGCAACTGACAAATCAAGGAAGATTTACACTAATGGCTATGTACCGATCGTGAAACCTCAAAGAATATGGCTCTGGAAGCTCCGATTGATATACGATTCGTGGCGTACTAGGCACGGGTAGTGGACCGATTGAGCAAATACAAACGAAACAATCTAATAGTTCTCTCTTCTACAGTAATCTTTAACATGTATCTACAAATGGAATAAAATTTGCAATAACTCTGAAATGATAAGATACACACCTGAGAATCCCCCTGAATGTCACAACAGAACCAAACAATGAGAATGGAACATTTGACCCAAGTGCTGACCTAATTGAAATACAGTACCCCCTCTTAAGCCTTGGGCAGTTGCTTCTCCACCGGATAGTGTTTGCCGTACTCCTTGATGTGCTCGTCCAGTTCGGTGCGCTGGCGGATCAGATGAGGAGGCACCTGGAATTTGAAGTTGAAAGTAGGCGCCAAAATTCGAACTTGAAAATGTCGCGAACCTCCTTGTAGACTCCCTCGAACATCTCGTGGTAGTGGGCGAGTTTAGTCTTCTCTGCATTCGTCAGAGCAGAAAGCACGCGCTTACGACACTGAAATGGACGAACGTTGAATTGGTGTCACAACTACAATGTAAAGAGTCTCAGCTCTAATAACTCTAATAATACCAGAAAGGCCCCCTCAAAGCTATATGTTCACTTCCGCGCTACAGTACCCCCAATCCTACAGTAATCAGTTGAAATACCGTACATCAGCCTGCCATTCCTTCTCCCTGTCCTCATTCCACCATCCTCTCTCTGTGATGTACTTCTTGAATCGATTGATTGGATGGTCGATGTCTCCCCATTCCTTCACTTCTTCTGCTGATCTGCAACGAGACAATCACATTGATAAATGGAAACTGTACACAGAGACAGACAACATGTTTTCATTCATGTGCCCCTTCAATTTATCCTGGACAGTATGCCCTGGTGATTTGAATGCGTATCAGAATCATAAAGGCCATGTGTATTAATTTCCGCAATTCCACCTGGTTATTGCTTCATCCATTCTCCAAATGACAAGGAACTCTACAGAATCACTCATTTGTTTCATAATCAATCAAAGTACAAGCAGGGTTACGTAGTCCTGTAAGCAGCCGGCCTTACCGGTAGGCCCCACCTAGCGTAATCGCTTGACGTGGTCGCACCTTTACCTTTTTACCAAAGTTCAAGTGTACGCAGATTACAATCAACAAGTGTTCACACCAAGGCCCCATCAATTTATTCATCGTAGTATTTCCTGGTGACTTGTGCAATCTCAGCGTATTTCAAACCATCGATTTTTCATGATTTCCCTTCTTCTGTCAGATAACAAAATAGCCATAGTTTTTCCACAATTTGCCATAGACGTCAATGTCTCGGTCATAGTTCAATCCCTTTCCTTCCCGAGAATTCTCCATCAAAAGCGCATGATTGCATGTAAACTTTCCGCTGTCACTGTCATTGAAAAGCGGAGACACAATGTAATTGGGAGAGGGCAGAGACGAAAAAGGGAAGCTTCCACAAGATTCCATTGATATACACAACACTTCCTTCCTAATCCATGACACAATGTTTGGTCCCGTGAAAGATAAGGAGGAAAAGACAATGACGAAAAAGCAACCAAGAGTTGAAAGGGAAACATATTACTCAAACTAAAAAATATATAGGCTTCAAAATAAATAGTCAAATGTTGGTACCTGTAAGCAGTAGAGTCATCAGATGTCGAATGGTGTCCCAGTCTGTATGTCATGGCCTCAATGAGAATCGGCTTGTTCTCCTCCAGTGCCAATCGACGGGCTTCCTGCAAGGATCTCATCGTTTTCTCGCTAAACCGCGTGAAAAATAGGAGAAAACGGTAAAATGTAAACGGGCCTTGGTTGCATTGTAGACAGCCAGCAGATCGTTGCCGTCCACACTGAATAAATATGTGTGAACGTTAGCAACAACAGTTGCGATGGCAGTTGATCAAAATACAAAGATTCACAAGTAACCGACTCAACGATATAGCCTACAGCATTATATTACGCTCCAGTAATCTCGTCCACAGTAACCCACCGAATGGTGTGCAGTCCGTATCCCGGTCCCTTTCCCGCAATTCCGTCTCCTCCGTACTGCTCACTTGTCGGAGTCGAGATGGCGTATCCATTGTTGCGACAGAAGAAGATGATCGGGCAGTCCTGCAGAGAAGACTACCGTAACCAATCAATGAACCATAAACCAGAGGGATGTACCAGTCACGTATGGGTACTCCTCTATGAATGGGTCTTCTTATCTTGGGTCTGTCATAGTCCCTCTTTTCTTATCAATCTTGGATGAGTGCCCTCACCCCTTTCAGACCCTCTCCCTCTTCTCTTCCCATGGCAGTATTCTCAATGTTCTTTGTCCCTTCCCCCTCGTCATTCACTCCATTCTCAATCCTCTTTCATTGCGAGTCAGCCACTTATGAGTAGGGGAATGAGATAAGGAACGCAAGCAACACGAGACACCAATCTGATCACAGATGGGTTCCATAATCAGGTGATTCAATGTATCGCTCAACCAGTAAAGGGGTGGGCAAAAGACGATACCGTTAAGTCCCTTGTTCATCATTTTAGAGTAAAGGTAACAAAATCAATCATATAGTTCCATTGCCACAGAAGCAGTAAAGTCTAAATCTGCCTACCAGAGTGGCAGCGAAGTTGAATGCAGCGTGTGCGTCTCCTTCCGAAGCAGCACCGTCTCCTGAAAAGAGCAGCCTTCTACCGTAATCCACAGGGAATACCGTATTCGAATTCTTTTTCAATACCTAATGATACCGTAATCCCGACTAACCAAAGTACACGCAGACGATTCTGTCGTTGTTCGGTCGCATCTTGAACGCGTACGCAGCTCCGACGGCCTGAGAAATTCGAATTTGAATTTTCCTGCGAAGGTTTGAATGCTCACCTGTGGCAATTGTGTGGTGAGGGGACTGCTGATGGTGACAAAGTTGTGCTCGGACGATCCGTAGTGAACAGGCATCTGCTTGCCCTTCCCTGCAATTCAGGGAGTAAAGGCGGGAACATATGAATTTGAAAGTTTGTGGCACTAACCGATGTCAATGCTGTTGCCGTAGCACTGATGCATGAACTGCTCCAGAGGGAATCCACGCCACATCAACACTCCCACCTATAACAGTCAACTCTATCAATCTGATAGTGATTTCATGGAAAACATTGCGTTAGGAGACATTGAATATTTAAATCAAATTATACAGCCGGTAAACCTTTAGAGCACGCAGTTTCTCAAAACCAGCAGATATTTCCACCAACCTCTCTGTACTGTCCGAATACGAGGTCGTTGGGGGCGAGAGCAGCGGCCGATCCAACGTGATTGCCCTGAAAAGAACGGAATAGAGAAGGATAATGGGAAGAGATGCTTCCACTCCTCATCACCCAACTAATATCACTAATACTCGTTATCAAGTAAAGTGCAATGCAGTTTTGTAATTGCGAAATGTGAGTAACCACCCTTTATCGATTAGCAATTGAACTGACAACATTCTCACCTCCTCTCCAAAGTTCGTCATGTAGAACGAGACTCTGCCCTGACGCTGAGAGTCGTAGAGGATTCTGTAAAGAAAACAATTGCTATTCAACCACTCGACTCCATTTGCTGCTTTTTAGACTTCAAGCTAAGCATAATAACACCGGGTTAGAAAACAAGACTATTCCTCACCTGTCCATAATGTTGAGCTGCGTCATCGTTTCGTAGATGCGCACTGACGTCTCCTGAAGCACGAACAAGAATCATTATGTGAATCCCCTCAAATAAATGATGCATATCGCAATCACACCATACCAGCTCTATTTACAGACGAGCGATGCATCAGAACCCCCGGGAAATAGAAAAGAACATATCTTACCTTGTCAAACTTGGGATCATGGCTCTCGTTGACGATCTTTCCTGTTGCATCAGTTACCCTGAAATCAGACCCTGTTTCAAATACATCCATGTCCATTCTCTATGTAGTTCTTATAAGTCACTAAAAACAACCAGCCTGGAAGACTGTATTGCAACATCGTATTTCAAATAAATAATAACTAAAATGAGAGTTACCTGTAAATGGGGAAGGCGGGTGCGGTGTTCGGGTCCACGATTTCCAGCTTCTCCGTGAAAGCAGCCTGTAGAAATGAAATTGGTTTTAGATAGAGGACGAGGACAAGTGTATTGTGAACCCGGTAGATGTGCGCAGTCTGACCTTTCTGTATCCCAGATACTTCTGACTGTACTCCTTGAGACGAAACTCATCTCCAGTCACTGCATCAGATGAGAAGGGAGTGGATTGAATGGAGATAGAGGGGGAAGAGGCCAGCTGAAATAGTGCCACTCACTCAATATGCAAGGAGAGCAAATCATATCTGTATAATATCAGTCCTACCTCAAGGTGATAATGGATAGCAAAAAATTAAGTCAGTGTTAAAAGCTAGGAGTCAAAACTTGAATCATTCTCATTCCTTTTGGGAAATGCAAATTTCTCAAAGTGGATTTCTTCAACATGAACCTACCAACTTACATTAAAAAATATCTTTACTTATCCAACAGGAAGGAACATTAAAAAATCACTATCTAGTAATGAAGTCACTTCAACGCAATCTCATCGCCGTTTTTTTTGCTAATGCATTTCGAAGACGAACGAGAAATATTAATAAACTAACTGCATGGGGAAGTGTCCTTCGCTGAATCGGCGTGAGAAGAAGACGACGGGGCAACATCCTGGAGAATAAACAGATGATTACAAGGAAGGCAAAATAGATTGCAGCAATTAGTTGACTGATTGTGAGCAATAGTACAATAGGGCAAACATCGTTCTCCTCAAGATGGGCCAAAAGAAGAAAGACTGCATTGCTCTGGTATTGCGTGATTGCCGTTCGAGTAAACAGTGAAAACTTGTCTATGGGCTCACTAGACTATCAGACACCGTTCCCCACCATTTCCAGATTAGACCTTCCTCATTACGGGGACCGGGTTTCACTCACTCTATTCTCCTCAATCCTAGTCTTTACCGTAAAAACAGTTTCTTCCCAAGATCCGCCAGCAAATTTACCTCTTCCTATCGCTCTGTGCAATCCTCGGTTGAATTAAATAGTGTCATGTCTCAATTATCGAATTCATAGGCTGTCACACGTGTTACATTAACCAATGTATAAGCGTAATAAACTTGAACTTGAACAGTCATTACCATCGTAACCACTGCATGATCACGGAACGCATCTCAGTTAGGAAGAGAGGGACACTAATTGTCCCTCCCTCCCTCCACACTCTCACAAAGATTACTTGAGCCAGTGAAGAGTTAATTTCCCCAGAGACACACTGTTAGCCAGTTTGTTGTTAGTCAAACGTCAAGGTATTCATTCTGAGGTCAGCAACCTCGATCAATGGCACAGGAAAACCAATCAATCAATATCGCTTTACCGTAGTCTATGAAAAAGCAATATGCACATACACCACAGAAACAAGTCTAAAATCACGCTGGACTAGTGAATAAAACACAATAATAGTATCCGAACGTCGGATAGGCTATAACAAGGGAAAATCAACAACATTCATATGACCTAAAGCACAGTCACTATCAGTCAGTACCCTCCTTGGTCTCGACTGGATTCTCTGGAGGGACTACCGTAACCAGCATGGGAGTCCTACTTTCCATGAAGTGGAAGAGGTCGAAGAAGACTTCGATCACAATGAGAATGATGATCATCCACTCAAGAGTCGAAGCCTAAACAAAACATATTATTAACAAAATTCGGTGATATGACAACACACGATGCAAATAATTACATTTTAAAGTATAACAAAAGTTATGATTTTCTGAATATTTGTCGTTATTTTCGGATTTTTCTAATTTTATATCTTTTAAGCGGAGCGAGATGCGGCAACCAAACAGGTTCGGTAGCAGTACATAAATGTACTTGAGCAACCTCCTAAAATATCGAGTCTTCAAAATGATTTTGAATTTTTGGTTCCAGATCCTGGTACATTTGGTCTGTAATTACCTGGAAATTCTGTTACACTGATCTCAATATCAGACAGTGAGATAAGCAGAAAGGAAGATATTTTATACAACTCTAAAATAACATTATTTAAACAGTAATAACTCACATGTCGCACTTGCAGCATATTGTCTACCATCTTCACCATCTCCTCACAGTAACCAAGTCGATTGTTCAGCAATCTACAATTGACAAACAATTGCTCCTGAAGGGAAGTTCCGGCCACTTACCGTAACCTTCTCTCAATGGTGAGATGTCGCATTGTCGCATCGTAGTAGTTCTCCAGTCCAGCTCGTTCCCAGTAGATGTCTCGTTCCAACAGCGAACAGTTCAGATTGATCGAGTGTCTGCAGAATGATTCTCATTACAAATGCAAGTAATGGGAAAATAATGCTGATTCCATTCAAGAATCCAAGTGTTGTATTCAAAAACACGTGTTGCACATTATGTACAATTAATTTGTTATTGCATGGGAAATCGAGTAAATAATCATTTGTTTTCTTAACGCCACAAAGACATCAATTTCTAAAATAGAAAATGTGTTAACCTCAAATCGGCGAATTCTCCAGCCTTCTTGAGTGCCTCATTTCTGTTCCACCGAATACGACCTTGCTTCAGCTCCTGAAATATACATGAAAAAGAATTGCATTAAATCATGCCCCAAAATTGTGTGTATACATGCATTACTCAACTAATATTTATCGCTATGAATAATCCATTCGATTTGCTTATTGTTTTCATTGTCGGGAAAATGTTCGTCAAGTCCCCATTGGAACCCGGATCGTGTGCGATGCCCGGGTAGAGTAAGAGGAGACCATCGATAGTCGATTCGAGACTGCCCAAAGCTACAGTATCCGCGAA
>JACMIF010000228.1:26153-50048 GCA_014805445.1 Diplogasteroides magnus | reverse complement strand
ACCGGCAGGAACACATCCCCCTTGGATTATCCCCCTGATCCCGGAATAAAGACTTCGTGCATCAAAAACCGACATTCATGGCTTTCCGTTTTGATATTTGCCCCCACCGACCCGTTTTGATGTTCATCACTCCGACCCACACGTAACCATTCGAACTACGGTTGCGATCGTAGTTCAGATTAAGTGCGAAAAACCGTGGACCTAGGTTGGGAATCTGCAGCGTATTTTACATGTTATTTTCCTATTATAAAAAGCGTACTCCGTACAGTAACCTGCAGCTACCGTAGGCCCAACTTACCATAATGAATCCTTCCTGGAGCCATTTGTCGTCATTCACTGCTTCGAATGCGGACATCAGCTTGTCATCTGCAAGGATCAAAGATCAGAGACTAAACTACAGACAACAAAGACCAAAGATAAAACTATAACCAACTCACCCTTAGTGACCTTGGCGTGTCTGACATCGGGGAACTGGGTGGACGAATGATTGCCCCAGATGATCACATTGCTTACGCAGCTGGAGGCCACTCGACATTTCCTTGCGATCTGCAGAAATCAAAGATCAAACTACAGACTACAAAGAGCTCGCAGCCATAAAAGATATAATCATTGCATCAGAATTCTGCGCGAATGCACTCCCAATCAAGGTAAAAATACATTTTATCTAGACCACAGACTACCCAATTCCAGCTTCATAGTTCGAACCACTACACACGGGCGGAGTTTGCTAACCATAGGACCAATTTGAAAAAATGGCACTTTTTGACTCTTTTTCGTCAATAACTCAGTGGAGAAATTTTTGGGTGCCAATCTGTAGGCAAAATTTTGTTCATATATTAGAGTGCATGCATGATTTTTAATGAGATATGGTAATAATTTTGAAAGTTTTGACGAATTTTTTCCTGATTTTCACGACATGCGGAGCTCCAAATGGGTCTCATTTCGTCCGCTGTTCTGGCCTCGAAGGTGAGCCAGAGGGGTATCACGCTGTGCATGTGTAAGCCTAATAGTCAGCTATAAGTAGTCGTTATCAAAAATTAGAAAAAAACTGTTTTTGTCGTCGTATTTCAGCCACATCCAGCCTAATGTTTTGACATTTTGAACCATGACCCCCGAGTCATGGTTCGAAATTTTACCCCAAAAGCGCACCGGGAGCATGTTTGGAGCGCAATATCTCCAGTTCTGAAGTAGCAGCAGGAATGATATATTGCAGATCCACACATGTGCACTTTATGAACACAACAGTGTTTTGTATATCACCCTCGATTATTGCGTTCTCAATTGACAAAGTCCTGCATAGTGAACTTTCGATCGATATTATCCAAACTGCTAGCCTAACATGGGCGCAAACGCTTCCTCAGCTCTTTATAAATGGGCTGAAATTTTTCACGCATGCCATATCAAGTGTGTACATGACCATTGTTATATTTGTTACTGGCATCTCTGATCGCTGTCATTGGGACGACATCGCGAACAGATGGCATCCAAAGTGCATTTTTCCTGAAAACAGGGCTATAACTCGAAGGAATGACAAAATAATCGTTAGCTCTCGCGTGACTCATTTCACCCACATGTAAGGGCTCACAACCCTTTCTTCGGTTACACTCAAAATTTGGGAACAAATTGGCAATCGCGAATAAAAAAAGACCACTATTTTTGCTACACTTCTGGCCAAGGATTGACAAATGTCGATTGAAATACAAATGCCGACTCAAAGTGACGACGTCAAATTTAAGCTCCGTACACTTTTTACCCAAAAACGCGCGCTTTTGGCTAACCCGCGGGGGTGTCCGCGAAACCTGCATCTGTCTGACGCGAAAAACGGTCAACCGGGTCGCACCTGAGAGTTTGTGTTTACATAAACATCACAATGTCAAATCAATTCATGAATGTATAGTTACATCGCATAAACATTCAACCACAATTTGTATCTCAAAATGAAATTGTATGTTTCACAAAGAGGTTAAAAGGGTCATCCGACTCCGCCAAAAATGGCTAAACTTTGCAAGGGTAAAAAGTTGTCTTCCACCATCTGTAAAAGACAACTGTCAGCTAGACATTAGCGCCATTGTGGTGAAATGAACAAAAGCTCCATAAATGCGCGGCTCTAGTGTCCATTTCACCATTGTAGCATAAGTATCCATATTGCTCCTTGTCTTTCGCCCCAACAAAGCCGTTCTCGAGTAGAAAAAATCAAACAACCGAACCCGTCGGATCTGATAGCGCGAACTCATACAAAAGCCGAACGATTTAGAATTATTGCTGACTCGACGTCTCATGGTTGTTTAAAATCATTTAATATTGCCAAATAATCAGGCATCATCATTACTTTCAAGCGTTTTAAATCCGTTTTTTTAATCCCCCCCCCCCCCAAATCTCTCACCTCAACCGCCAGAAACTTCCTCCATTCCCTCACTTGGTCCTCATCCCAGTCTTCGTACTCCTTCTCTTCACATTCCTTCGCCTCTTCCTCTTTCTCTTCCTTCTTCACCTCAGCGCCGCTTCGTGGATGGATCTCAGCTATAATGACAATGAGATTCATTCGTACATTGTAAGACTACAAATATTGGACGAACTTGGATTATCGAAAATATATAAATGAGAGTGAGCAATTGACAGCAGTACCAAATGCTAGTTCAAGCAAGAAGTTTTCAACACGACAAATAGAAGAATCGCAGTGGATCAAATGCAGCGACAAGTAGAAACACCATTACTTACCGGTTCATGTATTTGATATGAAAAATATCTCACATGAACTATTTCCTTGGGGCAGGTGGTTCCTTGGTAACTCTATCCATAACAAATGACGGTTATGAAAACATTTTAAAAACTTTTTGCACCAGGCAGCACCGACTAATAACCGTGGAAAAGTTTCAAAATTCCTCGCCGTAAAGAGTCGCGTCGGAAGTTCTTTTTTGAAGATTCTGTAAAGTGTAGTGACCATGAATACACGCGCAATCATTTCCGCAATCTTCATCCTCACCCCGCTTATATGATGGGCTGGATTAAAGACAACTGCGTCATAATGGTGAATTGAACTTTTGAGCCGTGCAATGGTAGCGTATCAGTCCACTTCACCAACATGGCGCAAATATCCGTGGCGCCCTTGTCTTTCACCTGACAGTCGATATTCGGTTATTGTATGGTAGGTGCCCAAGGTCTGATGAGACATTTTTCTCTTCGACTTTCCCTTAGTGACTGGCGGCTTTGTGCGCACAGTTCTGACCAGTGCAGAAATACTATCGTATAGCCGGACCCAAATTCGCGGGGGGCGGGGCCTGATATGGGGTCAAAAAGGGGTCAAACTTTTGAAAAAGTAAAAATTGAGGGGGGGGGCATAATTTTAAAAATTACATGATTTTATATTATTTCAGAGTAAAATCAAGCAGGTCCAAAATTTGCATTCCCGAAGATCCTCATTTTGAGGTCCATGCATGAAGCCATTCACCAATGCATCCCTTTGTACCTCTCTATAGTCAGACAATCAATTAAATTAATGATATTTAATTCAATAATTATTGTGAATGCATATACGAGTTTATTTAATCTTGTTTCTAGTAGTGTGCCGTTCGTTTTCGTTGAATGTGTTGTACAGTGTGATTGCTGTTGCTTTGATTGTAAGCATAAATTTGTTCTCGCTTTTCACTTGCACATTTTTCCATTCAATCTGCACAAGGAATGCATCAGCACCAGAGGCATCAACATTTAGTTCTATCACCATTATGGCGCAATGCTCTCGTTCTATCACCACTATGGCGCAAGAGTCCATGTCAGCACACCGAAGAATACCACCCTATATGACTAACCCAGATCATCTCCGAGCCTAACAAAACAAGCAAAACCATTTTGCCCTCACGCGGATCCGAACAATGGCGACACCTGAAATGCAATGTTAGCACATAGACAGGGGTGAAAATACATTTTTGGTGCTTGGAAATTTTTTTTATATATGGGGCATCCTTAAATTTGGGCCCCTTTTTGGCCCAGGGGCCATCCTTAAAGTCGACCGCCATTGGGGTTGGTGGAATTCTCATAATCACGTATGCTCGTCATGGAATAAACATTTGTGGAGTTATATAACGTCTACGGAGCAATTGTCCAGTTCTATCATCATTATGGCGCATTTGTCCAGTCCCATCATCATTATGGCGCAGTTGTCCCGTTCTACCACCATTATGGCGCAGTTGTCCTGTTCTACAACCATTATGGCGCAATTGTCCAGTTCTACAACCATTATGGCGCAATTGTCCAGTTCTACCACCATTCACATCAGAGGATCAACGGAACAAGCCTTCTACACACCCATGTTGCAAGCAAACATCGATAACCACCCTATATGACTAACCCAGATCGTGCATGCGTCTTACAAAACATGCAAAAGGATATTGCCGCAGCGGGGATTAGAACCTCCGTCGAGTCCGCATGCCAGTCTGACGCGCTACCCACTGCGCGAACTGATCATTGGAGGGGACACTGCATAGCCCATTGACACGCGGAGGGAGAGGAGAGAGGGAGGGAGAGGCGGCTCGCTCCCAAAACTCGTCATGTTTGGGCGACTACTGCAAAGCTCAATGAAAAGTACGTGAACCGTGGGGAGGGGTTTTGCCCCCTCAAAAGGAGAACACTATCCAACTCTAACATTAGCCATACATCTCTTCCCCTTGGATTTTGACTAGGGTGTCGCAAATGGGAAATTATTGACAGCCGTTCATTTCTAGCCGTCTAACTTCTCTACATAGCGGTGATCGCCGCAATGTAGAAAAGAACGATAAGGAATGAAGTTAGACGGATAGATATGGACGGCTGTCAATAATTTCCCATTTACGACACCCTAATTTTGACCCCTCCCCAAAAGTATACGATAGCAAGACGTCTGGTTTGCTCAGCCTCAAAAATCGCTTCACATAACTTTTAGGGGGCATCTACGTGTTTCATGGGCTCCCCTAACCTAGGGCCGTTTTTAAAGGGCTATCGACTGGTTTTTTCAGATTTGAAAAATATCAACTCTCCGCGATTTTAGAGGGGGGCCCATGATTATACGATGTTTGGCGGAGACCGCGAACAGCACTTTCCGCGCACCTATCCACTTTCGTTCATCATAATAACACATATATACACCCTTTCCATTCCCATCTTTCACTTTGTAATGCTTTGACATCATATTTCTTTCATTACTTGATGCAAATAATTGACCTGAAAAAAATATTTTTGGCGTGAAATCCGGGGAGGGGTCAACCCCTGTATACGATAATATAGGACCTATTTATGCACTGCTACTAATACTACTTACTAATCGACACTGTCATGAACAAGTATCGGTCCGACTAACCACATTTCCGGGTGGTGCCTCCACTTGCAGTTCATGAGAGCAGCACGATCCGGGCACAGCACACCAACAGCAGCCCGCGCAGCACAAGAACGGACGGGTGATGCGCATCACTTCCTGAATATGACATTTAGTTATAAAGTTAATTGCAATAACTTACTCTATTTATTAAAAATATAACTAATTATTGTCGGTTTACGTCTGCCTACTTTACTAGTAATACTTAGTCAGTATCATGTAGAACCATTACAGATGCGCACCACTTCTTCAAGGTCTTTTACTGACAGCATTGAATATTCCAATAAATTCCCGCAAGATTTTCATCTAGACTCCGTAAAAATAAATACATACATTTTTAACAGAAAGAAATCTTTCGGAACGCTACCTGGACTAAAAGGTTATCTAATGATGTTTGCCAACAATAACCGGCGAAAATGCAAAAAAAACTGTTAGTAAACTACACCATGCACGTCTTTAGCCCGTATACAAATACAATCTTGATAACACTAACTCACCTTGTTGAAATTGTCCACGACGTGGATGACGAAGCCACGTTGGGCGCCACAGCACTGAATGAGGGATTACGGTAACATGGGAGTACAAAAAATGTGATGATCAAGCCAATCATGTATACGAGGACGAAAAAAGTTGTTATTGAAAGAGCAATTATATGTCACAGGACTCACGGAAAAAGAAGGGACCATTAGGCCACAAAGTTGTACACAATTACACACAGGATTTTTGTTACGGAAAATGTCCATCGACACACCGATATTCTTTATCGACTAGATGTTCAGTTTAGTCCAACCAATATTTTAGTCGCTGCTCTGAAAAATAAACAAGCAAACCTGTCGCGTGCAGCAACCCGACTCCTCGAACGCGTAGTACACCTGCGAAAAAGTCCATAACTCATTTCATGTGACCCTGATTCCAGGATTCATTCAAAAACTACAGTAACCTCTCTCGTACCTGCTGTCCGTTTCCATTGAGGATGACGTACTTGTTGGTCGTCTCCCATCCAAGCACGATCTCTGCCAGCTCCTTTATCTGGAAAGCTTCTTTTGAGAGCAAGAGTGAATGCATTTCCACAATTCCTGGAGAAATATCACCACCGAGGCATAATATACGTGCGTAATTCACTGCGAAACGATTCGATAAACGTTTTCAAATAAATCATAGAATATGACTCATAGAACTGCTATTAGACAAGTTATATTCACAGCTATCGCTATCGGTGATACTAATGCTCTTAGTCACTCAGACAGCCCAATTTGTAGCCAGATGTAATTCAAATTAGTCCAAAGGCCGAGCGACTCCAAACATCTGAGACGTAATCAGAGGTAGCCTAGTGTGAATAACAAGTTCGAGCCATTCAAGATTATATCTCTGCTTACTTCTTTTCAGATATTTCACAGAAGTTGATGTCATTTATCCATTCATGCTGTTTCCCACTTTGAAAGAAGTAAAACCAGCATTCACTCGAAAGAATATTGAGAGATGTGCTTACAAAATGCATATTTCTAATTTGCATTGACAATGTGGCATTCTTTTTTTTGGATAGTAATTCACTACCAGTACAGGCAAACCGCGCTTGAGAATTCAATCCCGTTTTTGACTTAATTTCACATTTCTTTACTGACATGAATCTAGTAGCATCATTAATGTGTCATTCATCTCGTTTCACGGGCATATCTGGAAGCGGTCAAAAGAGGAATGAGTCATTTGGCTGGCTAGCTCTATTCTCTTATGTGACTCACCCTAAACTACCGTATCCCCGCAAATGCGACCCAGTTCAACTGCCTACCGTACCTGCTTGATCTGGATACGGTCGATGAGTCCCAGATACTCCAATCCGGGCGGCGTGTCCCTGATGCCATCAGGCTTGGGCATCCACAGCTGGTCGTAGCCTGAAGGAGGTTTGTCCCGATTGAACTACCGTAATCCGTTGTTCGAAGAGGAGCGAAGGTGGAAACCGTTACCTGGAGGCGGTGGAAGTGCTCCAGGCTGCATCTGAATCGTCGTTTGATTCGCCATCGCTCTCTTCGACCTGAAACGAAGCCAATGAAAATAAGAACCACAAACATGGATGCAAACGATCAAGAAGAAATTCAAGGTGCATTCTCGTTTCATTTGAAGGTTAACCACAGTTCCATATTTAGCGACCAATACTGCTACAACGTGGGTGATCTTTACATATAACATCTCTGTTGCCAAACAAGATTATGGTAATCTAACTGCAGCTGCGGATTAGGCGACGCGTTTTCGGAAATTGTAACGTCCCCAATCTCGTCGGATCTGTGATCTCTCACATCGATAGACAACAGCTCGGTTGAGAATAAGAAGGTTACATCTTTTTCGTAAGTTTCCCTTACTGGAATCGTGCAGCAGAATACCAATTAAGCCAGAATGCGGACAACTAGGGAACGGAATGCAAGCAGAGGTACACATTTCTGTCATATAATTCCCTCGGAGCTGTTGTCTCTATCATGTGATGCATAACAGCTCCTAGGCAATTAGACGACAGAAAGATGCACTTCTGTTTACTTTCCGTACCCAAAGGACAACAGATGCTTACTCGGCAGGGCAGACCACGTTGTTCATTTGATAGTTCATCATCGTTCGGCACGAATTAGGCGCGTACTACGTAACTTTAGCGGGTAGAATTTCAGGTGGGGGAATAAAGTTGACCGCGTGCATCTAATAGACCCGCCCCTAGAGTGTGGTTGCCACCGCAACGAACAAAGTTTCGAGTGAGCGAGCAAGAAGGAGAGGCATGTTTTTACTAACTAGTAAGGGAGGATGGGAGAACTGGAGTAGAGAAAGGCGAGGGAACGGAACATACATACTACCACTCTGCCTTTCCACCCGCTCACAACATACACGCGTGTCATTGCACATGTTGACCTCTAACTGGATGACTCACTCTCTTTCGTGCAGAGAATATAAGAGAACACATGAGTAACTTCCTATGCGATTCAGCGAAGATCCGTGCACTAGACAATAGGAAATGACAAGATGGTTCTTGGTCAGCTAACGCTCCATTGTGGAGATATATGAGTTCTTGGCAATATTCGCAACGGAGACGAAAGAAATCGCTGCAGCACTCAAAAACAGCCTTTCGCTGCCGCACGAAACAGCGAGGCCACATGTTTCCTCATCAGAATCGATAGTGCCGAGTAGCCGCTGGGCATCCTTTCGGGAGAGAAAATAGGGTGCGCTCTTTGTTAGTGAGAGATGAATGAGCAGAAAACAAACATCGCCCGCACACGTCATGGAAAAGTTCAGATGAAAAGCTCAATCAAAATTATAAAAAAATCATATAGACGTTGAATTCCACGAGAATAATGATTCTTCATAACAGACGGGGGTGAAGAGAGCAGAGACATGGGTGAACATAAACAATCTCCGAATCCCTTGTCTCCCTCCCTCTTCTCTTCTTTTTGCGCGGCTCTCTTATGCGACTTTTGCTCTCTGCTCTCAATTCACACAAGAATGCCCAGAAAAATCACTCAATTATGCATCAATAATTATTATCATTGGAAGACCGAGAAAGAAACTGGCTCGAAGCGTAACGCAGTGCATGCGTTTTATACAGCACTGTCTGTAGTTTTGCGTCTCATTATCGCATTTTAATCCAAAATGCCCTTCCACTCCTGATAAGGGAGGAAGAGCAGAGACTGGGTGAACTATTCGTCGATGCCTAGACCTACAGGATTAAGAAGTTAACTTCCATTCCGCTAGCCTAAACCGTTGTCTCCTGGAGAAATGATTCATCCGGCGATGACGTCAACGCTTAACGTCAGACCACATCAAATAAAAATAGAAGCTGATGAAGAACAGCTCACATAAGTGGATGGCGAAATGGCTCAGTGGAAATCTCGTCCCCCAATCGTGTCACGTTTTGTCTCTCATCCGCCGGGCGGATGAGAGCCGATCAACGAGAATTACGCAGAGGAAGGGAGAGTCGAGTGCAATTTTGATTGCCTCGACTGACTGGACACCGTTGAACGTACGCAGTTGACTTTCGCTGACAAGCGGTTGAGCCCAATCGAATGAGAATTATGCAAACATTTACTCCGGCGCATACTGATGATGTTATGATACCGATAATTCGGCGATAGGAAAGCCAAAACAACGCAGGTGGGAGTGAAAACTGGTATTGGAGACGTAGGAAAGAAAAAAAAATATTACCGAAAGAGATTGGCGTATTTCCCCAAATCAACGGTGAACGGTTCCATTTGCACATCCCACTCCATCCTCAGAGATCGGAGGGGGAGGCCGACATGTGACGCGCATTTATAGGTGCGCAGAGTTCATACCACTACACGGTGTGCAATTGTCCATGACCGTTGTAGCAAGATAATGCACCAAATAACAACCACAGACAAGTGAAGAGTTGGTTGATTCATAGAAAATCGCGCCCGAAAGAAGTGATTCTTGTTTAACGAGCCATTGACAGCGCAAAACGGAGAAACGTCGAGAGTTCTAGGACATAAAGGGCCGTTCCGAAGAGAAAGAGAATTACAGGGACAGCCGAGTTGATAAATAAGCGAGTTGAAAAGAAGGCGAAACTTTCCTACGCCAGCCTTCTGTCTATTCTGCTGTGCAAACAGTTTTTGGCTGTTTTCCCAACTCTCTCATCATTCTCTGTTTCTTCTATCCAGAAACACTAGACAATAGTAAGAGGGAAATCTCGGAAACACAATCTAATGCGTGCAACCAGGATTAGCTCCATGATGGAAAATAGTAAACATATTGAAGTTGAGAAAGCTAAAAATTGATCAAATGCATGTGCTTTGACTTAAATCTAGGGTAGTTATACATAGACTAAAAATAATTAAAATGCAATAAATGAGCTTAACTGTTCATAGCTGGGAGGAGGCGAAGTTGAGCTGGAGGCGCTCGCAAGCACGTAAACAGCAGACCATGATGTCATGACGATTCTGACAATGAGAGAATGAATTGATAAATTACATCAAAAGAAAAAAAAACTATCCGTCAGCACGAAATTCGCAGAGAAACATGATTTTAATTTCATGCAGCGGCAATTAAATCGTACAGTGTCAACAACATTGGAGAATTAACCTATTAGAATCTCAAGAGAGCAGCAAAACGATGGCAAAAACGAACGAAAATAGCGATCAAAGAGAAACTTTCTACGAGAGCGACGCCACCGGGCGCTCGCGAGAAATTCTTAAGCTTTGGGTGAAGTTTTGGCAAATTGCCGGGGATTACTGTAAGTTCTAAGTTTTTCCACTTGAAATATTTTACCACACATTATTCATGATGGGGAAGCGCTTTCCATATTTTTTTAAAATTTCTCCTTTCATAGCCGATATTCTGGATTTAGAAAATTAGTTTTATCAATACAAAACTGTCAACTTTCTGAAATTAACACTTTGGCTCGGAAACATTAGTTCCTTTCACATAGAAAGGCGATAATTGAATATATAATTATTTACATGGCATTCAAACAAGCAACCAGGAAGCAGATTTCAACGTGAAGTTCAAATCACAACTTATCATGAAAACGAAGGATAACTCTAATAATTGAAGTATCTAATTCTAAAAATGTTATCGTTTGCTGCAAACTCAAGAGGGAAAGTTTATAGGAGTAGACTGAATTGTTTGTAGGTCCATGAACGCAGGATTCCCTCTTCAGAAAAACGCAGTATTCGTCCTTGTGTTACTGAAAATGGTAATTTCATATTTTATTTACTTCTTTATACCTAGCACAATATACGTTTCAAAAAAATGGAGTCTCATCAAGAATTTCCAAAAAAAAGTTTCGACATGACAGAAATGAGGGGATTTATTGTCTGAACATGAAAAGATTAGGAAAAGGTTCCGTTTGCGATATCAAGAAAGTGGGTAATTGGAATGGTAGGAAATCCAAGCAAAAGGGCATTTAGCTCTCGTCTAATTCCCTCGGAGCGGATCTCTCTAATGTGATGGAAAACAGTTCCGAGGGAGTTAGACGACAGAAAAATGTATTTATGTTTGGATTTCCTACCTAGTAATTACTTCATTTTCTTACCCTTGTGCATGTTGTTCGAAGTGCATGAAGTCTATGAGGAATGTGGCTCCGATTAACGCGGCCTTTGTTCGGATGGCTAGGTCCAAGGGGACTGAAATACAAAAGACTGGCAAAATATGACATTGTATTTTTCATGTAAATAGTGCATATCCTTTCCGATAAAAATTATATCTATTAGTATAGTTATTAGAAGTGACTGACAGCTGACTCCAAAATTGTCTGCATCAGTGTATGCCTCCTGAAGGATGCCTCCCCACGTCTTTCTTACTTCTCCCACCACTTCTTGACCCGATATCGTCTTGACCTGAAAGGAAATGATATTGACTACTGTAGACCTTGTATTCAGTACGAAAGCTGTTTAAAACACTTTCCAAAAATGATAATCAAATGGATTTTTTTTATAATGTGTCGCATTTCGTGCTTATAGTGCATTCGTCATTAGTCTAACCTCCGCTGAGCAGTTGGATCTCTAAGGTGTAGACAACCGCTCCGCGAAGATTAGACGAATGCACTAAAATCACGACATGCGACACCCTAATCTTTTACCTTGAAGACCTTGTCTCCACACCAACCCATCTTACAGCAACAAGGACCTTCGATGTCCAGAATCTTCTGAACAGATACTACAATTGTGCTAATTCTGAGAAAGTAAAATATCAGACCGTTCCATCGTAATCCAGGACATAATATCCGGTGTCACAGCAAGAACAATGCTGCTGCACAGTTCCGACCTGTAAGAAAATAATCATGAATGAATCGACAGTTAGGCAAAAATCAATGAGACGTGCGGATCACAATCATCACACTATCAAACTAAAATTTGCAAATGATTATGTGTTGCCCTCATCTGAAAGTTAGCAGGTTAGCACTAGAGACCGCGAAAGGGATAGATGCTATAGCCGAATGAAATGAGAGGGGTTCAATTGGCTCCGCGATGGTATTCCTTTCATCATACCCGATTGGTCCGGTCTAAAGAATCTTCAATCGGATCCGCTAAAGAATCTCATTTGTATATTATATCAGTGGAAGGACTGTCTCAAATCGCTTTTGCAATGTAAATGATGGGAGGGAGTATCATTCAGCGATGCGTTTAAGACATAAAGACCGGACAGGGGGAAAGTAGTCCCACAGAATGAACGTGCGAATGAAACGACGAGAACCGATACCCGATGCGCTATAATGGTAAGATAGAAGGACGCGTTCGCAATGTTTAGATCAAATGCCTACTAGAGCAGCATGGCGCAATATCCGGGTGAAAGGCAAGAGTGCAGTGGATGTTTGCGCCATAATGGTGACATAGAACCTTGCGCCCTGACAATGACGACAACGATGGTAGATATGTCCATTTCTCCATTACTGGGAAATTGTCAATGGCGCTATGATCATTCAACTATGGTTGGCTGTTTGACTACTTTCTCGGTTATGTTTCACAGAAGGTATTTCTTCAAATATATTGTAGCATTGAAATATAGCCCATAAAGTAGTCATTCTTCCAATCCTACATTCCTCCTATGGTTGGCAGTTTATGAAGCTATGAAGGTGCATTCGTTAATTATGCTTCTCCGCAGAGCCGCTGTCTCCCGCATACGAGAGGCAACCTCTCTGGGGATCAGCAAAGATAACGAATGCACTTTCGTACTCAAACTGCCAACCATAATTCTCCCTCACCACATTGCCTGGTGGAGCCTCGATCTGTACGTCGAATGCACAGCACGATCCGGCCACAGCACAGCACAAGCAGTAGCCCGCACAACATTTGAAGGGTCGAGTGATTCTCATTACTTCCTGAACAGCAATAATCTCCGCTAATACTCCACCAGAAATTTAAATGCTACAGTATCTAGGGAATTTCATATCTAGGGATGAAATTCCAATAGTAACTTCGTCTTAGCATTAGTATATTATTCGAAAGGAAACACGAATGGTGTCTTATTATTTGCACGTTCCATCAATAGTATTTATCTCAGCAAAGGTTGTGGTGGTTTCACTTGTTGAAAAGTTCCAGATGATAGCTGCATCCTAGTACATATTTACGAATGGAACGGTTTTACCTTATTGAAGTTGTCCACAATGTGAATGGTAAACTGGCGATTTGTGCCGCAGAACTGCAAAATGATTTCTTCGTTGCTCAAAATATTTCGTTGATCATGGTACTTTCTTACAATTAGTCAAATTACAAGGCACGTGAGCTCTTCGAAATCCTGTGAAATTTTAATAAATTGTTTATTATTTCCAATCTGACATGGTCTATAAAACATCATACCTTTTACCACTCTAAATTATTTATCGGAAAATGAATACCATTCGACTGCACCAGTCCGTTTCTTCAAAAGCGTAGTAGATCTGTAATAATGTTCTCAATTAGACAGCTAGAAATAGACATTTGTGCCACATCGTTGAAATAGACCATAATCAATTCATGTAAGAAGTTTTCTTACACAAATGTGGCTCAGGCTCTAATGACTAACAGGGCATTCTGTGACCCAAGATCAATATACACTCTCGGAAATAAGTATCCGACCAAACATTTTTGCCATGTTATCTCCGCTCTCAGTTTTCTACAAAATCTGAAATTTTTTATGTACATGCTAGACCTCAGGGTACGTTTGTGCCAGAATAGGACGACCCTGTATCTCGAGTGGCCGTTTCCCCATAAATAAAAAAGGTTTATTGGGTGTCCAACACAGTGTCATTTTGCAGTGAAGGATTCAAAAAATCTGAAATTTTTACTGAAGGTATTTCACAACTGGAGTACTTCAAAACAACTTAGATTTGAATTTTTTGGGTCGTTTCCCAATTGCAGGAAAATCCTCAAATACGATCCTTTTTCGCATCTTTTTGGGCTTTTTCGACCGTCCTGGACGGGGGCGAGGGAAAAATAACTGTCTAAGTAGCCGATAATTATGCTGGGGTAATCCGCCAACTTTCCTGAAAATTTCATGATCCTAGCTCTTCATACAACAAAAATAGCTTTTCAGATGCACCATATTTTTGGGAGTTTTCAGAAGCTCAGAACTTCTAGGCCGGCAATAGCTGATCTACTATATGATGGGCATCGTATGGTTAGATGTTGCCAATAGACATAGCCAACACCGCAACAATAGAGCTCCATTCTCGTGTCCTCTGGAATTTTTTTCTTGCACCATTCTTCCTCTATTTCTTGATGTTATTCTGGCTTTCTTGACCAATTCGATATTTAAATATATTCCTTAACTAATGTTTATTGCATATTTAAGACGATTGGAGTAATGCGAGCGGTTCGAGCACAGAATGCTGAAGGAGGTGGGTTATTTTATATTATCATATATGTTCCCTCCACGAGCTCATATCGATCGATATTTTTTCAGAAGCATCCCACTCGCATTGGATCAGCGGCAGCAGGCCGCGCAGAATGTGCAGCCAGCACAGAGGAAGCGAGGAGCGACTGTTGATGAGACATACAATGCACAGACAGACAAGACTCAATACGCATCGAAGAGGCAGAGGAGAGGTGAGACTGAAAGGGAAAGGGAACGTGGCATTTTCGAATGGTCATTGGTGACCTTGATAATCCCAGGCATTGCTATCGGTTAACCACTGGCCATGCTGTGATTATTAAGGTAACTTACTCAACATTTCACTCAACTAATGTCGCTGCGCGAAATTGAGTTGTGCGTAAATGTCCTGTGCAGAAGTGTAGTGATCACACTTTCAGTTGTGGATGTGGGGATAGTGCGACGCGCACTAGACGTTATTGTCATTACTAATTACTTTTATTATTTGACTAATTAATAATTGCATTACTAATTACCAATTCTACGCCTAAATATAAGCGGCCTTAGTATTATATTTAATTCCAAAAAAAACATCACCAGAGGGAAGCAGAGGAGGTATGATGAGAAGCCATTGACTTGTTTATATATTCTTTTAAAAAGGCCCATGGAAGAGTAGAGAATGCACCATCTTATGTTGGCGATCAATCTTCCGTTGAGAGAACTCTTCCCAGATACTTGTTGGAATCACCGAAGAGAACCAAGGTTAGCTATATAATGTCTTGTCTGCTTTGGAGAAGAACGAAAATCACGAAGTTGATATATTTTTGGAGGCTACCATATTTAGGACGAAGTAGATGAGGAGATTGTTCAAGAAATCACAAATTCTCAGTCCTATTTGGATAACAATGACGAAATGGAACTCGAGGACTCACAAACGTTCGAAGTTAGTGATTACACCTTTCCATGAACTTTAAGAGAATACAATTGCAAGAATACAATTTTCGATTTCGTTTATGATATTTTTTCAATTATAGAATGCAAACGATCATCATTTGCAGATTATGGATGATGGACTAACAAAATGGGAAAATGAAGAAGAACTAATGGAAAATGAAGAGGCGATGAATATTATTGAGGGTGATGGAAAGATGAATAGGGATGAAGAAAAGAGAACAAAGAGGAAAGATCAATCGTCAGAGAGGAAGGTAAAGTTATCGGGATATTGATTATATTATGTTAGAGTGCTGTTGTTACAGAAAATGGAACAGACACCCGTACGAAGCGAAATGAGCAAGAGAACTCAGTCATCTTCTGCGGTTAATGTATCATTTTTCGCATAATTGGTTAAATCGTTAACCCTAATTAAATCTCTAATTAATATCATATATTTTATGAATATTATAGTGTTTTAATATATTTTTACAGCTCGATAAAGTACTTACTGGAAATATCTCTGAGCGTTCACAATCAATAAAGAGAAGAGCTCGGATGAATCGCTCTTATGAAGAAATGGATGAAGAAGAGGATCAATCGATAAATGATGGTGACCCCGTTTTCTTATTTCCCTTTTCTATTTAAATAATTTTCCCAGATCGCAGCCATCGCAGTTCAACTAAACGAGCGAAATCTGAGGTTGTTTCAGTGATCACAAAGGTAATACTTATTCCAATTTCAAATCATATTCTTAGAGAATATATTGTTCAGAAGACTCCTATGCAACTAACGTCACTTGTTATCGAGAAAAAGGATCAAACACCGTCAGCGAAGGTTTGGTCACCCAAAACCATTTATTCGTCAATCCGTGCTATCTATAATAGTACTGCAGAACAATTTATCCCACTACTATTTGTTTCATGGACCACGCAATATGTATAGTTCTTCCCGCACAAAATTAGTTGCTATGACCTATCTTACTGTCGCAATCTTTGGTTTTCTGTTATATAGGGTGAAGGGGAGACATATTCATTTACCTAGTTTCTGAGTTGCTGATTTTGGAATAATCTGAAATGCTCCAAATTTTTTTTAAATTATTGTTTTCTAGGTTATCGGCACCAACGGGCAAATGGTGAATCAAGCGATGTCGCTCGTACTGAAGAGTGCAAAGCATAATCAAATGGTGAATCAAGCGATGTCGCTCGTACTGAAGAGTGCAAAGCATAATCAAATGGTGAATCAAGCGATGTCGCTCGTACTGAAGAGTGCAAAGCATAATCAAATGGTGAATCAAGCGATGTCGCTCGTACTGAAGAGTGCAAAGCATAATCAAATGATGAATAGTCCATTGTCTAAGACGGTCAAGTGTATTTCCCTGCCTTTGTCATTCAGATTTTCACTTGCAGGCAGCTGCTTTCTATCTAAGATCGAACATTTTGAAATGTCCATATTGTGATGAATCCTTTGGTTGTTGTGCGATTGACGATCACATCAGAGTGTAAGAATTTTTTAAACACAAATTACATTTGCGTCATTTTGCGTACAAATAATCAATATATCCGCTTGATAAAACTGAAGCGATTTTTTAAATCTTCACCCTTTGCTAAAGATTTTCCAATTTTTTCTATCATGCTTTTAGGGCGCACAAGGCAGAAAAACTGAGAGTGTTTGGATGTGACGAGTGCCGCGCATGGTACACATATACAAAGCATGCAATGGTACACCATGGAAAAAAGGTTCAGTGTGCTTTTTGATCCTTCGAGTATGTGGCTATCATTTCAGGGCTGCAAATTGATGAGTAGAACTGTGGATGAAGCCAAGGATCATTTGTCTAAGACGGTGAATTGCATATCGTTGTCACTGTCATTAAGATAATTAATTGTTTGTAGGCAGCCGCTTTCGGTCAAACAACGCCAACTTTGTCGTGTCCATTTTGTGATGTGACTTTTGGTGGTCGTCTTACTGATCACCTGAGAGCGTAAGCGTAGGCATTACAAAATGTACAGCATTATTTGGAATCAGTGTGTAGGCAAAATAGAATGTATATATTTCATAATTTTGTGGCAAAAGCAAGCATTTCGTTTTTCCATTTGATACAAATGCGCTAATTTGACTCTTCTTAATCAGTTTTCTACGCACTTTTCATCATTTTATGTTTTAATATTTTTAGAATGCACAACGCAGAAAGGCAGCTGAAAATGTTTGGATGTGACAAGTGCAATTCATGGCACAATGTACCCAACGGTGCAATGACACACCATCGCAAAAAGGTTCGAATATGCCTGCGCCTATGAATTTCCTCTAATCTTCCTCGCTCCAGGGCTGCACATTGAGGGTACGCACTGTGGATGAAGCCAAGAAATTTAATGTGTTGCATCAGAAGATGGATGATTATGATTCGGGTAAGTGACCTGCATTCATATGGTCTAACCACAGCTGATTTGACTGAAAAGTTCTTTCAGAAGAGGATGAAGAGGATGAGAATAAGACAGACACGGAAAAAGAAAACGGGGTTTGAAGGGTCCTTGAGGAAGTAAATAGCTGGGTAATTGCAGAAGTCCAACTACGATAAATATGGCCTTGAAAGGGGATGAAGAAGAACAAATCTGTTAAGTGAACATCATAGCTCGCCTTTTTACTTACAAAAAAAACCATTCCCTACCCATCTCACGATATGATTCTTTTGACTGTGGCTATAGCGTTAAAGACTTTCAACCTAAAGTGTTTCTCTTTGTTTCAATTCATTATTTTCTATTCATTTGTTATCGTTCCAATTTTATCTTTGTGTTGTACGTGATAATCAATTCAAGTAAAGATATGAGTGGAAACAATGCTGGCTTTGTCAAATTGCCGTTTTCAACGGCGGAGATTGCTCATTATTAGAGACCGTGAAATGACTCAGATATTGACAGCCGTTCATTTCTAGCCGTCTATCTTCATTCCAAGCGGTCATCTCTCTTTTCGCAAAGACAACAGCTAGGAATGAAGTTACACGGCTAGAAATGAACGGCTGTCAATATCTGAGTCATTTCACGGTCTCTACTCATTATCTTGCGTTTAACGGGAATCGTAGCTTCACGGAATATGGGATGTGAAACACATTGTGTTCTCCAGGTGGCAGTTGGTACAAATGCGATTAGAGCATGGAATTTCAGATTTTTTGGAAAACTGAGAGCGGAGATAACATAGCAAAAATGTTTGGTCGGATACTTATTTCCAAGAGTGGGTGAAGGAGCAGAGCGACATGGACATTTTGCCGTAAATGCACGGCGTCAGCGTCCATTTCAACAGTATGGCGCAAATTGTCCCTGGCGCGCTTCTCGTTTACCCAAAATGCATACCTGTTGTCCGTGTCCATTGAACACAACGTATTTGTTATTTGTCTCCCATCCTAGGACGATCTCCGCCAGTTCCTTTTTCTGCAAAAAACGGGAAGTGCACAAGTAATCTCAAAATTGTGCTGATGATTTCATAGAATGAGCGTCTAAACCAAAATTTCTCTTCAATCTTCGATAATTATATATTATAGAATATTGAAGAGAAATAATTAGGGCTGGTATCTGAAGGGGACCGAACTGTATCGTTCGCTTTCCGAGCGAATATGATACCACGACACAAATTAGATTTAGTTTTTCGTAACTTTCTCTAGTACCTGAATTTGGTTTTGTGAAATCATGGCATACTGTGGAACCTATCACATGTATATAGTTACAAATATATCTGAACATCTATGGGATGAATAGTTGCACAAATGATCGATTTCTCTCATCAACTTTACACGTTTAGGTACTTTGAAAAAACTAAGATCTTCACCGGTAGACGCAGAAAAAGTGCAATATTTTCAAATACAATAAAACATCATGAAATTGGAATGACCTGCTTGATTTGTACCGTATCAATGAGTCCGAGATACTCCAGTCCCGGGGGAGCCTCCACTCCAACAGGCATTGGCATCCAAAGCTGACCATAACCTGGGATACACTTTATTCGGCGATTCAGGGGCATTATTGAGGTCGTTATTACGCATGTTAGACATGGAGGTCAGACTATGCAAACCTAAGTAGTCAGAGTGACATTTTCAAAATTTTCTCAAGGCAATTTTTTTGGAAAAATACAGCATGAGCAATCGTGATAGTTATCCCTACTTTTTTCTGAACAACGATTCGTTGCGATCGATTTTTAAAGAATACCAATGAATTTAGGGTAGCAGTGAATCTTAACGATTTGTTGCCAAAATTAGTTAACAATTTAATTTTTTTTTACGCAATTTGTTGCCAAAATTAGTTAACAATTTAATTTATGTTTCGCAAATGACCAAGGTACTTGTCACCAACCTCTCACAAGGATATCAAGTTTGTCAGTCCTACTATTTAAAAGAAGAGTATGTATAATAACGAAAATGTACCTGGAGGCGGTGGAGGTCCTCCAGGCTGCGTTTGCACCGGTTGGTACATTGGACCCTGCTGGAGAGCTGCAGAAAAATCAGATTGTCAGTGGAAAGGAAAGCGAACGCCGATGTTTGTGGGAAGGCGCGAGAGAGAAACGGACGCAAGTGAAAAACAACTGAGCCATGGCACTATGGCGCCAAGAATACTGGTGTTATTACCAACTTGATATACCGAGCACACACACTCCAACTGGCTGACGACTGTGTACTCTCAAATTTGCGTGCTATTTCGTCGTTTCTCTGACCCTAGTCATGATTTTGAATAGGTTTCACGCTCAACATATAGAGGCAGGCTTTGAACTCCGTTTACCACAATAATATCAGTAGACTCTCCATCAGTCGAAGCCCTATTATGACGCAAATTTTCTTTGTGTCGTTTACCAACAGACTCGCAATCGTTCTATTGCTCGGGACATTAAAAAAAGAACAGATGACGAGAAGAGAGCATTGGATTCGTGCAAGACGCGAGAGAAGAGAGAGAAGAGAGGAGGGAGAGGGAGATGGAATGAGTAAAGGGTCTGTTCCAATTGCAGTTAGCAGCACACAACACACACAAATTCTTCTCCATGCAGTCAACACGTGTGGCTGCCAGTCAGATTTCTCTGTTCTCTCTTTCAAGGCAGTGCTCTCTTGCCAATCTATAACCGGCAACAGACCGACAGTCGGACAGCGCGTACGTCAATAGGCCTGGCGGAAAAAGAGGAAAAGAAAATATGTTCGCTTCATCGTTACTATAGGTATCTGTCTTGCTATTGAAACATCTGTTTGACTGCATTCGCTCTGTGGAAGTGCGAAAATGAACATATTTCACACCAAATTCCTACAGGACGTTTATTGGGTATCAATACATAGAGACTTCTAGGGAAAAATCAGAATTTATTTCCAAAGTTTGCAGCACACACAGAAAAAATACTGCCAATTCCCCTCATTCAGTTTGAAACTGCCACTCATTGACTGTTGATCTGCCATATGTGGCAGTTTCAAAATGACGGAGGGGGAATGACTATTTTTCTGTGTGCACGTTGGATTGAAAAATAACACTTTATAGCAAGAAGACTGAAAGAGATGTTGTAAATGGAAAAAAAGTTGTAATTTAGCCACACCACCCCTATAGCAACCACTTTTCACAATTAAAACGATTAAATTACAATGACAACTATTTGACTTGAATTTTGATTTCAGTATTGATTATGGACATGTGTACTTTTGTAACAGAGCTAGTGTACTGAATATGTCTGATCAAGTCAGGTGGATTTGCTTCGGTGCTGGCTTCAATTTCGATTCCTTGTCCGAGATGATCTTCCAATGTTTTCAAACTGCTTCGGTTAGAGAAATCGCCGTTGATGATCAAGTAGCATCTCATCGTAGATTGCAGAAGAATCTGCATTTATTTCTATGATGACATCATTCATCGATAATGAGATGTCTCGTCCTGATGACATAGCAAATACAATGTTATTGTATCCCATCATCAGGAGGAGAAATGAGAATTTTACCATACCTCATTCTCATCAGTGGGTTTTAATGTGCTCATGGTGTGTAACTTTTGAAATCTATTATTCATCCTAACCGAAGAGGGCACAATCCGTGAAAAAACGTAACCAACGTACTGCGCATGAGAATTTGGATAGAATGTAAAATATACAAGGAGCATTTACGGAGCGAACCTGTAGCGCATCTCGAATTCCCCCGATACTGGGCCCCTGGCAGTATGCAGCGGATATACTAGTCAAATCCTTTCTATATATTTCTATTTATTATTCATCCTAACCGACCTTTGTCAACAAGATCTATTTCCTGTACATATTATGGTCCGGGAGAAATCCACCAAAAAGTATGGATGTATGTATCTATGACAGAGAAAAGACGAAATAGCGCGCAAAAATGAGATAGCCCATTCGGTTAAAAAAGTAAAGAGCGTGCCGAGCATGACATCTAGGCTAGAATGCCTAATATACAAGGACAATTTGCGGAACGAACCTGCAGAGCATTTCGGATTCCCGCAATACTGGGTCCATGGCAGTATACAGCGGAGATACTAGTCAAATCCTTTCTATTGAAGAGAATCGCCAACTGGTCATCCGTGAGACGAAAGCCGTGATAGCAATAAATATCAAGGTTGTCTGTCCCAGCATCTGTAAAATAGGTATCATGTGAAAGTACATGACAATTCAAGAACGTGCAAATATCAATCAGTGCTGCCCGTTTTAGACGCTTCCTTTTTATACTCGCACAGTTTAGACGCTGAAATATCTAACAACGCGTTCAAATTACGCGAAAAATAACATTAATGCATAGGGAGAGCAGAGACTCTCCAAATAGTTTCATTTTCTTTTTCATGCAATTTGAACGAGCCATAAAAATCACGTCTAAAAGCGCACGTCTAAAACGTCCGTGTCTAAAACGGGACATCACCCATCAATCGAATACGAAAATCTACCTGCCCAGAAACTGTTCTCAGCGAAGAAACTTCCTACAGACTTTCGAAATTCGGAGAAGCCTAGTTGGCTTTTTGATGCGCTCATCAATTTGATCTGCTTTTCTACAGGGACATTCGCAAATTTGACGTCTTTGAAGTCCAGATTGTTTATTTGATTCAGATTGACCAAAGGTTGAAGCCAGATCAATGATTTCTCATTCAAATGCCCCTCTATGATGAAAGTTGAAAAACCGCCAGCCCTGAAAGAACGTCATTTGACGATTACTCCTGATGTTTATTCCACAATATACATTGTTGATCGAAATATAACAAATCTAACCAATTTTAAACATAAAACCTTTTCAGTAGTATCTCCAGACAGCCAAGGATTGTCTTTCCAACAAATTCGTTGTGCGGAATGAGTTTTTTGGAAATGGAGAGCGAACGGCAGCTGTCGCCATCAAAGTGGAATCTGTATCCTCTACTATTCACACTCGGCCACAAACGGATTATTGTAGCGTTGGACTCGCAATTCACTCGAGCGCGTAATGTTCGCCTGAAGTCTCGCTGACTATGACTCTTCATTGTGGGACTTTCTTGCCAATGGCAGAATAATTTTGCACTCCCTATGCATGTTCGATTCTCCCCAAGAAGAAACCCTCGACACAACCTACCATATTATGAGAGTGAGGCCATTAGTAATTCTAAGTTCCCCGTTCTCCTCTGAGCTGTTGTCTATGAGTTCATTATTCTCTGAGCATTCCGAGAGATGAACGATCGGAGGAGAATGGGGAGGTTATAATTGCTCACGACCCCCCTCTCTATGTCATACCTATTATAAGCCTTCTTGGGATTACGATCGATAATGAGTTGGAGTCGCCTGCACGACAGACGTGAACTGTTCACAGAAGGCGCTTCGAGGCGGGAAATGCAGTTGAGGATGAGTTCCGATGGAAGGTAGCAGAGTGAAAGTTCGTCGGTCATTGCCTCAATATGAGATTATTTTTGTAAGTATTAGGTTGTTAAGAAAGTAATGACACTTTCGCTTTCTCTCCATTTATCTTTCTTCAAATGAAAGTTACCAGGTCGTCATAATATTCGTAGACACCCCACATCAGACACTAATTATGGTCACCACCACGGGTCTCTGCTGCCGCTTGGAGGCTTGGCGCGATTTTTCAAAGTGACGTCATTTCGAGCATTTTTACCCTTCCGCGAACATTTTACTCTCTCCTATCTCGGGGAGAAGAAATAGAAAATAAGTGTCAACTAATGAAATGTAGCCAAGTGAACGCCTGATGCGTATGAGTCATCAGCTCGCTTAAATCTCAAAATTCACCGAGTTACGCTCGAATTACTGGAGCCAATCAAAAAAGATTTAAACTGAAGCCAGCCCCATGTGCTTCTCAGAGTAAGCGTAGAATAGCAGGAGCATTAAAACTGTGGTAGGAAAATAGTATCCGACTCGAACTGCGCGTA
>JACMIF010000228.1:2216-26053 GCA_014805445.1 Diplogasteroides magnus | reverse complement strand
AAAACGCGCGAAATGACGTCACTGTGAAAAATCGCGCCAAGCCTCCAAGCGGCAGCAAAGACCCGTGGTGGTGGCCATAGTTAATGTCTGATGTGGGGTGTCTATGACTATTGTGGCGGCCTGACATCTTTCATTTGAAGAAAGATATATGGACAGAAAGCGAAAGTCTCATTACATATGTTACAACCTAATAGTTCCGATTTAGGAGAAATGCTATTTACTGCCAATTTAGGAACCCTAGTGAACACCTGAAGTGTTGGCGTCAGCTCGAGCATAATCAGTTCCAACTGCTCTTCTTCTCCATCTCCATGTTCATCCGTCCAAAGGGCGGCGGAGATGAGCAGCTGACCATCCGACTTCACACCCTGCAATCAGCAGCTGTGATACCACTTTATTCTCTGCTCCGGCTTTTGCATTTTTATGAGGCTAGTAATATTTCCGGTCTCAACGATCAGTTCAACCAATTAAAGATTAACTGTATGAAATCGGGCAGACCGAGGACTCATTAATAATGGCTCAAGCGTCTAGGACGCGGACGGAAAGAGAGCATCTCGAAAAATCAACGCAACTTGTCGTACAATCATTCACCTTAACTCGGTACTCCCCTCTCTCATTCTCCGGTAATTCGATGATCTCATGGTGCAATGTCTCGAAGTCCACCACGAGGAGGAAGCGCTGGAGGACCACACCAAAGAGTTTGGTACCGTCGTTCGAAGAAACCCAACGAGTTATCGTGTTCTCACTTGGAGCAAATTTGGATGCCAGCTGAAAACAACAAGTGCCTTTAGCAAAGCACCCTAATATCGTAAATAAGATTGAGAGTTTTTCGCTAGCGAACAGACCGGTTAATATGTTAAAGGGACCTTGTCACGATTTTTGAAGTTAGTCTCAGCTTAAAGAGCGCAAAATTCTTAGCAGAAAACTTGTTTAAACATATAGTAAAAAGTCGCTAGTATTCGAGATATAGCGCATCAAAGGTTGCTCCCGGCCCCAGGCTACGGCGTTTATCCCCGCTAAACGCAGTAGCCTGGGGGCTGGGGGCACCCTTTGATGCGCTATATCTCGAATACGAGCGATTTCTGAGTATATTTGTAAAGAAGATTTCTGCTCAGAATTTTACGCCCTTTAATCTGAGACAAACTTCAAAAATCGTGACAAGGTCCCTTTAATCATTGTTAAACGAGATGCACCCTGATAAATTAGGAAAAGGTTCAACAAACCGTTGTATGCATCGCAAAAGTGCCGCTACCATCAAAATTCTGAAAACAACAATGCATTCTCTGAAGGGAACAATATCGATTATACCCTCCTCAACAGCAGTAAGTGGTAGAGTGAGCTCACTGGGTCCAGGTTCCAATGCTGAAGTAGCAACTGGCCATCCATAACACATCCAGACAACAGTTGAGAATGAGTCACCTGCAAAGACCAGGTGTCGTAATCTACTTATGGAAATTATATTTTTCCAAACTTTCGCCTATGATGGGATGAGAAGCTTAAATTCGAATACTTGCCGAACTCGCGATAAATATCATGAGACAAATTGTGCGATTTCCCGCTAGCATTATATGCACCAAAATTATATGTAGTTGGCAGTTTGTATACGCGACCGGTTATGTTTCACGGAAGCTATACAACCTATAATTAATAGTGTCAATGAAGCTTAACCGATTTAACACGCAAACTACCAACCCTATTCAAAATCCTACATGGACGTTGCCCTCGTGTTGGATCAGAGCGGACCGATCTTCATTGAGTGTATAAACGGAACAGTTGTCCCTGTTTGCGAATGGAATCACAAGTATTCGTTCCGAGTTCACTTCCCGTAAAAGCTTCACGTTTGGCGGCAGCTAAATGTGTATTGTAGGGAGTCGCATGTGAGTCTCTAAGTGCATTCGTTATGTCTATAGACACTGTAGATACTCTCAGCAGTGCGGTTGTCTATAAAATACAGATAACCGCTATTCAGTAAGTAGAGACATGGCGAATGCACTAAAAGACTCACACACCCTAGTGTATTGTCAATAAATAAAGCTGCTGAACAGCACATTCAGCAATATTTAAAAGAAGAAAGCATGAAGAACAGCAATTTGCTGGTGTGAAACGAAAATAACTCCTTAATACCTCTCCGAGCATGGTGTCAGCTTTTAATTCGTCTTCCCCGGAAGCGCGAAACACTGTGGTCGATTCCTTGCTGGAGATTGCATAGTAAAAGTAACCATCGTCGTCCTGGAATAGTGAGTAACTGAAGGAAATATCAATAATCTATTGTCACCTTTTCTAACGTTCCCAGTACAAAAAGACGTCCCTGTGGCACCAGTTGCCTTATATACGTCCACGAATTATTTTCTCTGGATTACATCATAAACTTTGAATGCTTGCTGAAAGACCTGTCATATTTTCTGATGCTACCTTTGTTTTCCCGGTAAATATTATCGCGGATGACGAAATGATCTGCCATTTCGGAGATGCAGAGCGCTGTCAGCTTCTGGAGAGGCATTTCTGGAATATACATATATTGTCGGTTTGTTTACAGCGACATACATTAAACAAATATCGTACTAATGCGTGACTGCTAATGCGTGATTGGAGCTGTTGAGTTGCGTCATATTTATCATTTAGTTTAACATTAACGAACATGAAAAAGGCCAACTTCGTTTATTGATTGATTATCGAAAACTTATTTTAATTACCAAAATGTGAAAATTAGAGAAAAAATAAGAGCATATGTTAGGGTGTCGCATATGAGTCTTATAGTGCATTCGTCGTCTCGCTACTCTCTGAGAAAAGCTTGTCTCTGAAATATATAGACAACCGCTTCTCAAAGAGTAGAGACAAGACGAATGCACTAAAAGACCCAGATGCGACTCCCTAACATATGTAATCGATGCGAATGTTTGCGAAGTGACAGTGTGTTACCATTCTTATCTTTGCCTCTCTTGGCCTCTCACACTGTTTTCTCCATGCGATTGCCTTGCGATTTATCTAGAGCTATATTAAATAGACACTGCTATCATTATCATAATGGTTTCAAAATGGGTAGAAATGTGCATTTCTCATTCGTCTAATCCCATCCGAGCGATTGTCTCTACGGGCTGTAGACAACAGCTCTGAGAGGATGAAATGAATGAGAAATGGACTTGAAAATCGATATGGAAATCCTAATTTTAATTTGTTCGAAGAGCCAGTGATTGTTCCGTGTCTGGTGCGAGTGGCAGACTTTTAACATGGCCAGCTTGTTTAGTTATCGGAATTGCCGGGTCTCCAGGATGCTTATCAAGGAAGTGTCGCATGTATTCGATTCGAAACACGGCCGACATTATCTACTAAACGGCTATGTTGCTCGAATTAGCAAATCCATGCTTTATTTGATGTAAGTTTTTGCTTGTTTTTAGATGTTCTTCTTCACTCAGAAAAATAACTACCGTTCCGGCGGGGAATCGGCAGAAATACTACCGCTGGGTAGTTTTATATTTTTAAACTGCCACTGAGCTATTTCTGGTAGTATTTCTGCCGATTACGCACCTGAACGGTAGTTATTTTTCAGTGTGTTGTTCAAATGCATAAAAAATATGTTTAGTGATCTGACATCGAAAAGCACTTTGGAGAGGCCTTGGGATATAAAAATTTTCTTTACTGAAGGAGGCACTTTGTATTGTTCGCGCGATACGCAAATGGATGGCTTTAATTCCGGCATGGCACTGTGTACGATTACATCCGTCAACACCGAAATGTATATTGAGAAGAAAATGGACATTGTAAGCGCTATTTTGAGAAAAATATTTTCAATAAAAATTTCCTTTTCCAAAAGGCTGGATTATAAAAGAAATAGGATTGGATATTTTTCATTATTCACAGCCACCATACGAATCGTTGTCAAGCTACAGCTACGACGGAACCTCGTTTCAGCCAATTAGAAAATTCGAACCTTCGTTTCTACCAGTTCCACTGTATCAGGTAGGTAGAAGCTTACGTTGTTTAGTCTATAATCAGGGCAGGAAATCCAAGCGAAAGTACATTTTCCTGTCATCTAATTCCCTCGGTGCGGTTGTCCATCACATTAGAGAGACAACCGCTCCGAGGGACTAAGAAGACGAAAAAATACACTTTCGCTTGGATTTCCTACCTTATCTATAATAGCATATTTCAGGCTGTCGCTTACAAAAACTGCATTTTCTGGCTTGAACTGTTGAAAGAAGACAACTGCAGCCTTCGAGCATGCAAATTTGACTTCGCAAACGATGAGAAAATTGAAGGTGGAAAATAACACGAGATTTTATGTAATTTGTTTTTTGAAGGAGAAGCTCTGCGTCTCGACCTTCAGAACAAAGATGAGTGCTCGGCACAGTGGACTGTTTTGAACGGTATCATGTATGATTGGCAGTTTGACTACTTTTGGCTATGTTTCAATGCCACTATATATTTGAAGATATACATATCACTTGTGAAACATATTCCATAAAGTAGTCAGACTGCCGTCCATAATATGATGGAATTTGTTCCTAGAAAATTCCCTAAAACTATCACTCTTTCTGCAGACATATGGCCGGCAACCAAAAACGCCCACTAGCGCTTATTCCCTCCTTTCGGCATAACGAATGTTAGAAAGGGTTTTTTCACGGTCATCCAAAGATAACTATTTCTCACAACCTCATTTTGTTATAAATCGAAAAGACGAAACCTATCCAAAAGCATAGGTGGAGGTTAGAGGAACGACGAAATAGCACGTAAAATGTGAGAGTGACAGTAGCTCAAAAAACTTAACAAGCGTACTGGGTATAGCATAAATAATGGTACAGAAGGAAGGGGACGCGAGCATGTGTGCAAAATTTCTGCTCTTTCAGGTAGACTGTTTGCTGTATTTCAGAAGCTTCTTCTTGTGGAGGTGATAAAAAATTAATTGAGAGCACATTATCAAGTTAAGCAGTTTTCTTAGGTTGACATAACAACGCTGGCAATTAGTATGGAATACATCAAGAATGGAGAGTCGTTTGATGTTATCGGGGCGGATAATGACAGCAGTATACTGTTACTCAACCAGAGGAAGAAGGTATTTTAGGGTGAAGGGGGCAGATGCGCCATAATGACGAAATGGTCGTGAGAACGGCGTACAAGATGTCCATGATCGCATTTATCCTTTACCGGGAAGAAACAAATCGTATTCATACCGCAAAACAATAATATAAGATTTTACTTTAGAATGGTCAACGAAAGAATTCTAGTTATTTACGCCAAACATTCATTCAGTGTCGCGATTTTACGATCCTCATTTCAGATTTTTCGCTGCCTGATCCGTCCGAGCAGTAGTAACACGCCGACAGCGGAACTTGGCGACAGTTCGACATCCGAGGTATAATACAAAGTTAATATAGACGATAACTCGTTTTATTAGTAAATATGCAGAACGATATCGATTTTTTTAGCCCACTGAGCCATCAAACTACATTCCGGGAAACACACAGGAACCGAGCGATGATAGGCACTATGGAACAGGTGTCGAGCAGGAACCGGACTGTGACGATTTCATTCCAATTGACTCAGATGCACTTACGGTGCGGACTAGAGCTGACAGTTTGTACGTGAGATCGGTTATGTTTCACGAAAGCTAAATATAACTAATATATGCAGGACCAGTGAAACATAACCGATTTCGCATACAAACTGTCAACCCTAGTGCGGAATACTCCCCTCTTGACGCTTGTGCCCAACGTATTTTTAAGATTAGTAATTTTCCAAAAGTTGCAGGAATTGAGGAGACAAAATATTGCTTTGGAAGCAAGAAATCGTCAGTTGCAATCTGAAATCGAAAAGAAAGATGAGGAGATATCGAGGCTGAAAGAGCAGCTCAAAGAATATGAGAAACAGATTGAAGCAGTTCAGAACATTGTGAGTACTCGATCGTCTTCTCCAGGAAGTTGGTTTTGCTATGTTGCAAGGTATTCTATTTTCAGATGATGGAAATGGCTGAAGCCTCACAAACTGACTAATGAGCCGTATGGAGAAGCATTAAGCTTAATTGTTGCAATTGTTATGGTTACACTTGCCTTTGTTTTTATTGTTGAATATAATTGATGCACTTGGACGAGCCATCATCGTCATAATTGTTTATCTTCTCACATCATCAACTCTACCATGAAGGTAACCAATCTGTGCTTTGCTGATATTGTTGATTATATTCTCTTCTTTGCTCGCTGCTCACCGGCTACCAATTGCTTCACTTGCTGGTCAAGTTGGTCAAATGAGGTCGTTTAGTATTTGAGCTGACGCTGCAGGATCATGCAGTATTCTCTCGAACGTTGAGACTACAGCTCCGCTGACATTAGTCGAACGGTAGAAGACACGAGCTCCATGGGCGTTTGCGCCATAACGGGGAAATAAAAACTTGTGCCGTGAAAAAACGAAAACGTTGATGCACGGGTTCATTTCACCGTTACGGCGCAAATATCCATGCCACTCGTTTCTTCGACCGTAGACAAATGAGAAATGGGATATTTCATCGTTTTTAAACCCTAATACACACATGCACAGACGGACCCATTATTTTTCTGTGAAGAACGTGATGTTAAGCATCGAGCTTCGGAAAACGAGGAAAATATTTACGTTTTCTGTTTACGCGCCCGTTCCCTGCGAATAGTTTTGTGTCGAAATCTTCATACATCCCGTGCTTGCACGTGTCTTGCAAACTTGTTTACTGCTTCTTCCTGTTGACCACAGAGCGCCCATCTCGTTGTTGTTTGCGAGACCGCACGGCTGTTCCTCGGCCCTCTGTCTCTCGCTCTCTCTCGCTTTCTCTCGCTTTCTCTCGCTTTCTCTTGCTCTCTCTCGCTCTCTCTATTTTCGAACCCCTCTCCCTTGAGTAGGGAACGCATTATGGGCCATTCTAACCTCCCCAATCTCTTCCGAGCGATCGTCTCTCATTTCGACAGACGACCGATAGAAAGGGACTGGGGAGGTTGGCATTTCCATAAGGCGGGTTCTTTCTTCGGTCCTCGGTCTCTCTCTCGCTCTCTTTCTATTTCCGAACCCCCCCCCCCTGAGAAAGCAGCCTGTTCCAGTCACGATGCTGTTGGTCATAGATTGCAAATAGCACAAACGTTCACGTAAAAAGAGAACAATACAACGAATTTCTTAATTCATTTAGTTATATAAATACGCTATTGTGGTAAATTAAATATATATAAATAAATTAAATGAAACTGCTTCTTCGACCCTCGGTCGCTCTCGTTTACCTCCCCTTGAGAAAGCAGCCCGTTCCAGTCACGAAGCTGCTTGTTTGTTGCTCATCCTAACAGAACTAACACTTAGAACAAGGATTATAAATCAGTAAATGTGCCGTCACTCTTCGCAGCAGATAGGTTTTTCTTTCTAGGAGAACAACGGTGAACTGGAAAGGCTGCTCGGAACCTCATTCTATTTATATTCCGGGAGAAACAAATGCCAAATCACAGCGGGTGGTCAAAGTTCGTTGTCAGAGATGGTCACATAAAATGTTCACACGTGATACAGGAATAGTAAAATGAGTTTTGCAACGTCCATATATCAAGGAACGTGTTTTGGCAATCGTCATATACAGAGTTGTAGGAGAAACTGAAGTTGTTATCAGCTAGAGTTTCTGAAACAATTTTTAAAAGGTGCATTTGTCGCGCGTCCAATATCATTTTGTTTGTCTGCTCTCCAAGGGGCACTCAACCGTTCGATAACGATTAGGCGAATGAGAAGTGCACTTTTTTAGCCCTGTTAGGGCTACAATGCGCAATTTATGTTGGGTGAACGTCTTGCTTGGAGGAATTTCTCATCTTCTGAGCTCTCATAAGCAGCTGCCTCTCCCCCCATGATGACGGCAACCTGAAAGTGGGTCTGACCAAACATATTTATGTTAGCCAATTCTGTCATACTTGAACTCCACTAGTCAGAGCCACGATGCGTCTTGTTGAATCGTAATTTATGAGTTGACAAGAGAGGATGTGCCTCTCTCTATCACATTGTACTCCCTATCTTTAGCAAACACCACTGATCAGAGGGCAACAACGCGCCGTCTCCAAGAGTTCCAAATCGAGGTTGTTGGTACTCTTGACGCGTCGAGAACACTCAAAGTTTGAGTTCCATCCCCCAGTTCAACGTCTGCATCTGGGGTTCAAAAACGGCAAATTTGTCGTCATTCTTCGCCGTCGCGCTGTCGTCTATAATGGAGAGAGACAGCCGCGCTACGGAGAAGAATGACGACAAATTTACCGTTTTTCAACCCCTAGTCTGTATGCCGAATGCGAGGCACACGTTTGTGCTCACTGAATCGACGAGGCATAATCTGCACTAGTGCTGCTAAATCGGTAAAAAGTGCACTTCTCATTCGTCTTGTCTCCGCGGAGCCGTTGTCCATCGAGCGTAGAGACACCGTTCGAGTGTATTAGACGAATGAGAAATGGAGTTCGCCACCGATTTGGAAACACTAGTCTGTGCCGTAAAGGGAAGTTTTTCTGTTTGTGAGCGTTGGGGGAAACCCCTTTACGATTGCAAGTCCATGTCAGTGAAAAACGAGTGCAAAGATCGACCAAAACAGCCATCTTTGCTTGCCGAACAAATGCTCAAGGTGATAGACAAGAGCGCAAATATGGTGAAATGCATCGCTGCACTACCAGCATTCTCATGGCACATCTGCAAATTTAACCATTACGGCGCAAGTGTCCATGGTACACTTTTCAATCCCCATGCGAAAGCACCCGCCGTGGCATAGCTTACTGGAAGGCCATGGTTATCAGTGGGGAAGGAGACCTCTTTGCGATTGATTCCCAATTCGGTGAAAAGGAGTGTAAAGTTCTTTCCTTGATAACAGCCACGTGGTTGCCTCTCGAGCTAAGTCTCAGAGTAATAAACAAGAGCGTGATATAGGTGAATTGCATGGATGCCCCACCAGTACTATCGTGGAGCACCTGTCCACTTTATCATCACGGCGCAAAAGTCCATGCCGCTCTTTTCTGTAGTCATGTCAAGATCGCTGAATCATCGTTGCATAATCATCTATAGGAAACATCTGTTTATCAGTTTGAAGTGATACCTCTTTCCGATTGCAACTCAGAATCAGTGAAGTGGAGTGCAAAGTTCTTACATAACATCCTTGGTTGTCTCTCGATCTAATTTTCAAGGTGATAGACAAGAGCATCATATTAGTGAAATGCACGAATGCGCCATCGTTCTCAACATTTTAATTAGTTCACTTCTTCATTATAGCGCAAATGTCGATGGAGCTCCTTTCTATCACCTTGTCAAAGCACATGAATGGTCGTGGAGATTATAGGAAAGCTCTGTTTATCAGTTGAGAGGGAGACCTCTCTGCGATTGCTGCCCAATGTCAGTGAAACAGGAGTGTAAAGTTCTTTCCCCTGCAAAACAGCCACGTGGTTCGTTGCCGATAGAATCAATTGCCAAGACACTTGTATAGGGAATGGCACCAGGGAATTTCTGACCTCCCTGATCTCATAGGAGCTGCCATATCTCATTTCGACAGACGGAAGAGACGGGGGAGGCTAGACATTTCTTAATGCGTTCCCCTTGTATCAGACGAGAAGATCAATCAATGGCCTTTTCTCCCTTTCTCCCCTTTCACTTCCCGAATGTCAATGACGATAGGTTTGCGTGTTTTGTGAGTGTGTCATGGCAAATGATTTTTTGGAGAGGCATGGCCCCGTGGATACCAAAATAGCGAGTAGGTAGATGTTTGATCTTCGTGGTGTCGCAGTGTCCAAAATCTTTGCTCCTTGTCACGCTGGCGATTCTCACCATGTAAACAAAATTGAAAGTAATGACCCTTGAAACATATGCAAAACCACGACTGGTTTTCCGAGAAACGACGAAATAGCACACAAATGGAGAGTGCACTGTCGTCAGCCAGATGGAGTGCTAGAACTCGTTGCATCAACTTGGTACATATGACTAATAAATACATCTGTTTAGGTCACTGAGCGCCGAGACACTTATGAGAAACCTTATGAGGTTTGGCAGAGTTTGACTTATGGGTTATGTTTCATTGAGGATATATCTTCAAATATAGTAGCCGTGAAGCATAACCCATAAAGTAATCAAACTGTCAACCTGTAAATCACACAAAGTTGTAATGCAGTCTAGTGATCTTCTCGTCATGTTGTTTATTTTTCTCCTCGAGAGCAGAAGAAGATACGTGTAGATAAAGAGAGTCGCGAGTGGAGTGATGGCTGGAAGAGAACAACGGGAAACGGGAGAGAGTGCAGAGAAGCAGAGGAAAGTGAAGAGGACTAGAGACAAGAGAAGAGTGGAGAGTGCAGAGACGCAGAGGAAAGGGGAGGAGTGGAGAGACCAAAGCACCACTAGAACAGTCGCCACTGCTATCTCGCACAGCGAACGACGATGTCCGTTGACCCGAGTCTTCTTTCGCCATTCAGGGTAGGCGTACTAAAGTAGCTAAACAAGTAACAAGGGCCTTTATCATTCGTCTAATCAGGAGTTATTGACTTCCAACCGTAGAGATAACCGGACGAATGATAAATGCACTTAAATACCGCTTTGGAATCCCTAGCATAAGGGACATTTGTTGTGGTAGCGCCATCAACCTCGATTTATTTAGAACACTCCCGCCGGGGAGTCGTCCCTGCGTCAGATCTCCGACGATGCCTTCTACGTGGTCAATGAAGTCGTCGTCAAGAGACTTGGACACCTTCCCATCTACAAGGTACACTCAACCAAAGGCGTTGTAGCCGAAAGAAATGAGAGGGGTCCAATCAGTTCCGCAATAGGGTGAGAAAACTATGAAAAATAGGTGTTGAATCATCGCTTCTCATCGTCGCTGTTATTGTCTGTCTGTCTCGTTCTGAGAGGCTACAGGGTAGAGGAGGAAAATGAAACGAGAAAACGATTCAAAACCAAAGATTGCATCTTTTGCCTGCTCCGTAATGTTAATCCCTTCACGATACCCGATTGACCCGGTCTAGCGAATCACTCGATCGGCCCCGCAAAACTTCAGTGAACGAGCAACTCCAGCGGGTCACGATACATTTCACTGCCACGCGAATGGTACCATCTCCCCTGTGATTGAGCCGCCGCTGCGATTTAAATGACTGATCGTAAAAGTTCGGCAACATGCCAAGATAAAGTGCCTTCAAGGGCCTACAGTCTGCTGCGAAATTCGAATGGCTAAATCTTACCAACTCCCGCTATCACGCGATCAAAATCCATCTCATAGACAAAATATCGTCGTATATCTAATTCTTTGATCAAGGATTTTGGTAAAACCGTTCCTTTCTTTATGTTCAACTTCAAACGAAAGAGCGGTGGCATTCGCTAAATCGGCCAACTTCTCGTTATTTTTTCCGCAGCGCGGTAGTCTATGAGCGAGCGATACAAAGGCGCTGCGGGGAAAGAATGTCAACATGTTTACCGATTTAGAACCCCTTGTTCCTACGTGCTGTGAGCACGGGAATATGATGAGCGTAAACGGATGGGAAACATTTTCGGACATTCGATCCTCCCCAACCTTTTCGGGCCGGTTGTCCCTCACTTGGATAGACAACCGCCCGTTGAGAGATTTGGGAGGTTAGAGGTTCAGCAAAATGCGCGTTCCCTACTACTGGGGTGTCCTGCACAGCTGCACAGCGTTGCTGTAAACAACTTTGTCCGCTGCACAATAGAAGAGCCACAAGGGCTTTGCGCCGTTACGGTGAAATAGAAATATGGCCTCAAGTGTCCATCTCACCATTCTGGAGCAAGCGCCCATGGCGCCTTATGGGCGTCCTGCACAGCTGCCAGCCCCTTCCCCGTTCCTGTAAACAACTCCTCGCCGCTGCACAATCGATCACTCCAGTGTTGACGTTGCAATGGGCAGTAGGAGGCACATTATGATATTTCTAACCACCCCAAACTCTTCCGAGCGGTCGTCTCTCGTTTCGACAGACCGACCGCTCGGAAGAGCTTGGTTGGGTTAGAATGGTCCAAAATACGTTCCCTACTCCATTATTGACACTGATTTGGAAGGGAGAGTAGGGAACGCATTACGGAACTTCTAACCTCCCCAATCTCGTCGGAGCTGTCGTCTCTCATTTCGATAGACGACCGCGAGTCGGTAATTTTGTCGTCATTCTTCTCCGCAACGTGGTTATCTATCGGGAATGAGAAAATGGCGCTGCGAAGAATAATGGCAACAAATTTACCGATTTTGAAACTCCATTATTGACATTGATATGAAAGGGTCAGTGGGGCACATGATGATATTTCTAACGTTCTCAATGTCTTCTCATTTCGATAGGGGACAGCTAGGGAGAGATTGGAGAGACTAGGTAGACAGTCCATAATTCCATTATTGACGATGATTTGCAACGAAAAGTGTGCAGAGTAGAGACTCCAACCTGTTTTTATCGCTGTCGAGTCAAAAAATACATATAAGACGAGCACGAGGAAAACGAAATGATCACACATCCCAATTCGCTCGCTGCTACGTTTATGGCTCGTTTAACCCTACTACGGCGTGTTTTAACTGCCGCATGGTCGAGACCGCCAAACGGGTATCAATCGATTCTCAAAGTACATTGTGTTTCTCTGAGTTCATTTTATAGGCGGTTGACTAGGACTAGGGATAGTTTTTTTTGGAAATGAAATGCAACTTTTCTGTCAATGCGACTCTTTCTGTCTAGCTCATCATAGACGATAGTATTTTTTAAATCAATAGTCAAACTCATTCTTCTATTCACAGCGCAGCCGATGTCTAACGTAGGCATTGAGTACCGCTCCGTGTACGGCAGAAGAATGAGAATTGACTATAGAGAAGTGATGAAAAGTGAACGGACATTTAGCGATTCAGCCATTAACCGGTCTTTATTTACAGGGAGACTTCCATCTTCTGCCAGCCAAGGTGCAGCGATTCGTGGCCGAGAAGGCCGAGTTGATGAGACCTCGTGGCATCTACATCTGTGATGGAACTGAACACGAGAGTGAGGAGATCGTCGATAAGCTGGTGGAGAGGGGCATGCTCTCTCCCCTCAAGGCATACCACAACAACTACATCTGCAGAACCGATCCTAAGGTGAGGGGGAATTGATGGTAGACAAGTGCGTCATGAACGTTTACGCCATAATGGTGAAATGGACGGATATCCATGACGTACTTGTCTTTCATGAAGAGTGCTATGTAGAGTGGCAGGAGGGAAAATGGCCTATCCATTCTCCAACGCTAGTCATCTAATTGGACCACCAACGCATTCTCATTTTCCAAAGAGCAATGGATGCAGAGAAGAAAATTAAAATGCATTGTTCATTCCTTTCCCCTCCTCGTCACTCTATCTATCGGGAAGATGGACGCTATAACGGTGAAATTGACACTTGGCTCCAGAGCCCAATCAACCGTTATAGCGCAAATATTCATAACGTTCTTGTTTTCACCCTAGAGGAATATGAAAGATAAAATGAAACATTACAGGACGTGGCCCGCGTCGAGTCCAAGACATGGATGGTCACCAAGGAGAAGTATGATACGGTAAGAAGGGAGGAGGAATGACAAGACGAGAAGAACATATACTATGCATACTAATTTTTAGAATTAGTCTCTTCATATTTCGCTCGAAACCTATTCAAAATCATGACTAATGGACAAAGAAACGACGAAATAGCACGCAAATACGTAAAACGAAATTGATTGAGGGTCCGTAAATCAGTTCAGTTTACATGAATAATTTACAGGTGTGCAGAACGAAGGAGGGAGTCGAGCCCCTGATGGGACACTGGATGAGCCCTGAAAATCTGAGCAACGAGCTGGACTCCCGATTCCCCGGATGCATGGCTGGTAAGGACACTGGGAATACTAATACGGATATGTTTCACGAAATGCAAAATTTTTAGGATGTGGTGAAACATAACCGAACGTCTAACCCTAGGAGAGAGCTAATGAAGCGCGTTCAGGTCGCATCATGTACGTGATTCCCTTCTCGATGGGACCCATCGGAGGACCCCTGTCCAAGATCGGAGTTCAGGTACACACATTCTTTCATTTCTTTCTATTTGTTCATTCAAAAATATAATATGAGAACAAAACATCAATGAATGATTTCCCGATCGTTTGCATACGATCATTTTGAGATATAGAATCAGCGAAAAATAACCGTTTTTTAATGGGAACTCTCAGCCCAAATATACACATTTTCAGTTGACTGACGCCAACTACGTTGTCATCTCGATGCGCATCATGACTCGCGTATCGCCTGCAGTGTGGGATGCAATGGACAATAAGGATTTCGTCCGTTGCATCCACTCCGTCGGACTGCCCCGTCCAGTGAAACGTCAGTCTCTTCCAGAGTGTCATTATCGGACCCAAAGTCCTGTGTTTCTGTCTCGTGCGCATTAGTGACTCCCCCTGTTTGTATGAGCGAACATAAAATGGTGCACATTGGCTCCGGTAATGAAAGCCTAGTAACTTCCCTTGACATCATTAGACCATCTCCCGTTTCAGAGAAGGTTATCAACCACTGGCCCTGCAACCCCGACCGCGTGCTCATCGCCCATCGTCCTCCCGAGAGGGAAATCTGGTCCTTCGGATCGGGATACGGTAAGAGTGACATCATACTGGCAGAATGACTACATTAAGGGATATGCTTCATAGATAGATTGTATTTAGGTGTATATAATTGACGTAGCGATCTTTTCTTATCTGATATACGGATCGTGAAACATATTATTTAACTTGTCTTATGTCATGGAAGAAACTTGGTCTTACAGGAGGCAATTCTCTGCTGGGCAAGAAGTGTTTCGCCCTTCGCATCGCCTCCAACATCGCCAAGGACGAGGGATGGATGGCGGAGCACATGTTGATCATGGGTGTGACCAGACCATGTGGACAGGAGCACTTCATCGCTGCCGCCTTCCCCTCTGCCTGTGGCAAGACCAATCTGGCCATGCTCGAGGCAACCCTGCCCGGCTGGAAGGTTCGATGCGTGGGTAAGTAAAGGAGGAGTAAATAAAAAATAAGATTACAAAATTGGTAGAAAAGTGCATTTATCATTCGTTTGAACAACTCGGAGTGGTTGTCGTACGTAGAGAAAAGACGAATAAAAACTAGGACTTAGAAGTAAGAAAGAATATTAAGGAAGAGCAATTATGTGGGAAGAGTAATCACCATATTACAGGAGATGACATCGCATGGATGAAGTTCGGCGCTGACGGTCGTCTGTACGCAATCAACCCTGAGGCAGGATTCTTCGGAGTTGCTCCTGGAACATCGAAGAAGACCAACCCCATGGCCGTGGCCACATTCCAGGTAAGACATGGACAGGGAGAAAAAATGATGACGTCATTTCCAGTCCAACTCCATTTTCACCAATGTCGCCGAGACCGAGGATGGCGAGTACTTCTGGGAGGGATTGGAAGACGAGATCAAGGACAAGGTATACTAACCCCGAGCACTTTCATACTTTTCACTCCTCCTCGTTAGCGATGAATGAGAGATGAAGATCTGGGGTTCTAAAACGGTACATTTGTCGTTATTCTTCTCCGCATTGCCTGTCAGGGGAAGAGACTCCGGAGATGAGTGGAGACAAATTTACTTACCGTTTTAGAACCTCTAATGAACAATGTAAGCATTGCAAGGACAAGGTTTTGAGGCAATTTAGGATGAGACTTAAAGAATTGTTGCAGAACGTAGAGATCACAACGTGGCTCGGAGAGAAGTGGCACATTGGCGATCCCGGAGTGGCCGCACATGCCAACTCTCGTTTCGCTGCCCCTGCCGCCCAATGTCCCATCATTCACCCTAAGTGGGAGGACCCACAGGGAGTGCCCATCGATGCCATCATCTTCGGAGGAAGAAGACCTGGTTAGTAAAGGGGGTGGAAGATGAAGACGCCATAGACATGTGTTCCGTAATGGTGAAATGGCCAAATTCGCCATCTTTTGTCGTCACCATTGCGGCGCAAACGCCGATTTCACCATTCTTGCGCAAACACCCAAGGCTCACTTGTGGTGAATTGGAAAACGAAACGTGCCATTCAGAGGGAGTGCCCCTTGTATTCGAGACTAACTCGTGGCTGCACGGAATCTTCACGGGTGCTTGTCTCAAGTCAGAGGCCACAGCTGCTGCTGAGTACAAAGGTGAGATAAACAGGGGGAGGAGAAGGAGTATACACAGAGAGAAAAAAGTTGATAACAGGGACTGGCTAGTTACTTAGCAGTTACTATTTATTGAATTGGATCTTGGGGTAACTAACAATTAGATTGTAAAAAACTCTCCCCTAAATGGTCCAACACATTGATAGTTATTGATTGAAAGCAAATAAGTTTTTCCTTTGCAGGAAAGACCGTGATGCACGATCCTATGGCCATGAGACCCTTCATGGGATACAACTTCGGCAAGTATCTGCAGCACTGGATCGACCTCAAGCAGGAGGGCAGAAAGGTACTGTTCCTAAACGTTTTTCATATGCTTCAACGCTAATATATACTCGAAGAAATGCTTTCTGTGAAAATAAACGCAAAAATGAGTCAATCTTCCACCATAGTTAGCAGATTGACTCCTTTTGCCATATTTTTCAATGCTGCTATATATTTGAAGATATAGATTCTGTGAAACATAACTTTGAATGTATCTGTTGAGATGCCCAAGATCTATCACGTCAACTGGTTCCGCAAGAGCAAGGAGGGCAAGTTCCTCTGGCCTGGATTCGGAGACAACATCAGAGTCATCGATTGGATTATCAAGAGACTCGACGGTGTCGAGGGCATTGGAGAGACGACGCCCATCGGAACTGTGCCCACTAAGGTACTGTATATCTATTATTTATGTAAACAGAGTTGAGCTCTAGCCTCTATCAATTTTGCTCGAAAAAAAATGAAAAATCATACAAATGTACAAAGAAACGACGAAACAGCAAGAAAGGTCGAGAATGCGTTGGAAGAAGATGAGAGGGTGTTCGTACATAGTATATAAGTTCAGTTCACATGCATAGTACTAACATACAGTAACCCGAGTTTCGTTGCAGGAATCCCTGAACGTCGAGGGTCTGAAGGATGTGAATTTCGAAGAGCTTATGAGTGTGCCCAAGGAGTACTGGCAGGAAGACGCGAAGGAAGTGCACAAGTTCTTGGAGGAACAGGTAACTCAATTTACTTTCTTTTAGTAACACAATAAGTGCATTTGTCATTCGTCTAACCTGCGCGGAGCTGCCGCCGTACTAATCTCCATCAGTAAAGCTCGAGCTTTCATCAAAGCGTGACCTTTTGCACAACGCCCATCGGTATTTGCATAACTTCCTGTTGAAAAGGTCATGCTTTGATGCAAGCTCCAGCTTTAGTAGTGGCGATTAATACGGCGGCTGTTGTCTATAGCATAAAGAGACAACAACTCTGCGGATGTTAGACGAATGACAAATGCATTAAATGCTTTGGTAAGAGACCTCAACAGACAACGACAGAAGCTAAAATGGATTACTGTAGGTGGGCCCCGATCTTCCGGCTGAGATTCGCAAGGAGATGGAGGACCAGGAAGCTCGTATTGGCGCTATGTAAATGGACACTGTATCATTCCAAATACTCCTCAGTAGTTGATGTTAGAGGTGTGCGTGCTCTTGCTCTATATTTGTACTCATTATATTGTATCTCAACGAGTGAAATAAATCTCTTAATGCATAAATGAGCGGGTGAACTGTTGCATCGCACTCACAATTAGAGAAGAGGGATGTATACTAGAGTTCCCTTATCAATCGTACTTCTCAACTTTGTCGTCATTCCGCATTGGGGAGCGGTCGTCTCTTACTTCATCATAGACAACCGCTCCCCAATGCAGATTGACGAGAAAGATGAAAAGTGCGATTGATAAGGGAGCTCTAATGTATTCATAGTCGAAAAAATCTCAAAAGTGAAGGCGAATAAGGGATCAGAGGAGTAGGGTAGACTATTTTGATTACGAATCAAGGATGCCCAAGACGACCCGACTAACAGGTAGACGAAGGAGTTGGAGGGAGGAACGTGGGGGAGGGACATACTAACAATGGAAAGAATCACATCACTGAGAGACGATCCCTGAAAGCCATATGTGTGACACGCCAGTCGAACATCAGTTATTTTTAAATGAAAAAAAAACAAAGTCAAAAAGGAGCAATCGATCGAGGCGAGTCTCACAGTAGACATTTGATGGCATATGAGTGGCTGTTTCCAGCGACCCGGTCTCGACTCGGCACGATTCAAAGATAAAGTTTATCATTTAGCCAGTTAAAAACAAAAAGTGAATAGCTTCAAGATGGAGCTGGATACAGGAAATGACAACGGAACATAATGGAAAGGTGATTCTCGCTTGAACGTTGTTTGTATTGGAGATGAGTTAGTAGAATATATTGAATCGATTTGAATGAGTGGAATGACAATTCTTATATCTATCTTTTGTTTAGCCTGCAATGCGAAATCAGATTGTCGGGGGAGATGGGAGCCACGAACCTGGGCTATGTACCGCCTACGGCGTATTCCAAGCCTTGGTTTCTAGCGTGGCACAGATATTCTTCCCTCGGCAATATTCTGTCTCTTGACTCCGTCCTCATAGCGGCTCTTGGGCATATGCAAACTGCCTGCAAGGATATAAGAGAGACGTTTTTGGTCTGCGCGCTAGAGATGAAATGGAGAGTGCGCACCAAAACGGCATTTCACTTTAGGGGTTTTTTTATTTATGACCTCTTATATAATGGTATATACCGTGTAGGCAGAACGACTCACATGCGATTCGCGCACGATTCATTCTGCTTGTCTCGCCTCAACTGCCCGGTTGTCTCTCGTGTGCAGATAGCACATCTCTCACTGAGAGAGACAAACGAAATGAATAGCATGTGAAGAGTTCTGCCTACCCTAGCATTGTATATACAGACTATACATTTCTCATGATTAACTCACTTTCTCCATGAAAGGCACGGACTACGAACTGATGCCGTCGAAGCAGACCATCTGCAAAAGAAACGCTCTGTGCTGCTGAAGATGTATCGTCGTACCATTTAACGTCTGCTTTGAATTGTCTACTTATGAAGAGTCGAAGTGCTCATCGATCTTGAAATTTTTTTTCTCATTCATAATATTTCGAGAAAAAACGTACCTGATTTCCGTAAAATAGGTGAAGTATGCCAAATGTAACGAGAAGTCTACATTTATGGTAGTAAAGTGCCAGAATGTAGGTCCGGCAGAGTAGCAGTGAAGCATATAATGAATGAAGTAAGAAATGAACGAGTGTGATAAGGTTGCACTCTGCGTTCCCTGGCTCATTCATTCCATTTTCATCCCCTTCGTTCTGTTGTTTTTGTTTCCTTCATCGTATGATGAGCTGTTTGGGTGAACCGGTACGCGAGCTGAAATGTGCGAACCGGCTCACTCATTTTAGCTCACGAACCGCGTGCGCGGTGTACCGCAAAATGAGCCCTCTTGCCAACTCTATTGGAGGCTAGTCTTGTCTGCATCCAAAAATTTTCGCTGGTAGATATTCGAGGATTCAAGGAGTGTCTCGCATGGGAGGTCGTTCAATTAGTTTGTGACTGAATAGCATAGCATAAAAGCGCAACCAGAAAAAGAGTTGATTTAAGAAATGAAAAGAAGGCTAATGATCGTCAAAAGAATTGTGATAACCCCAGATCCCCGTTAATCGTCAAAGCGACTCAATGCCAATCGATCAATATGAGGCGCAGTCATAGATCATGTAACTGATTTCGATCGGTGTGAGTCGCTCCGGTGGATTTTCAGTTGTTGAACCATCCCGACTAAACTACAGACACACGCACTGATGCAGTTTTGTTCATATTTGGGCATTTGCGCCGTACGTGGGCACGCGGGCTGTTTAAAAAGTAATTTTTCTAGCAAAACTACGGGAGTAACAGAAATACATTAATACATGGGTTGCTAGAATAATACAACAGCAAACAAGAGAAATGCAGACATATAAATAAAGCAGCTTTCACGTATAAATATTATTTAATACGAGAGAGCTCATCGGGTCGAATGCAGCATATTTGATCAGCATCGTAGGCAGAATGTGCATTTCTATGAATCTTTTCGTGCGCAACGGGCTCCAAATAAAGCGTTGTGTAGGTCATGCCTGCCGAATTGTTGTGGGAATTGACAATGATACACTCATAATACTGCTTGACTGTCTTTTCTTCTGTTTTGAGCAAATACTCCAATCGTGATCCTCGTTCTTTGGTTGGTTGCATCTGAAACAACTTCATCGGGCAGCTAACTCACAATGAATCAAAAACTGGATTGTGAGACCGCGAAGCGCACCCTTGACGCATCGCGGCCTCTCGAGCTTGTGTTATGTAAGGTGTCGCATATGAGTCTTTTAGTGCTTTCGTCATGTTTCTACACTCTGAGGAGCGTTAGTCTGCATTTTAGATACAACCGCTCCTCAGAGAGTGAGACACAATGAATGCACTAAAAGACTCATTTGCGACACCCTAGTGTTAGGAACACGCGCTGCAGCATTTTGCCCTGATTGAATATTTCATTATTTTTTTAGCAAAACAAATACAGTAGAAATGCATAGTATTCTTTCTATTACCATTACTCTTGAGATAAAAGTACCTTATGATCTTGGCCATTTAATCGGTAATAAAGATTATTCCGTAGCACATCACTGAATCCGCGAATTGAAATATTATTTAGTGTCAAAGTGTATTTCCGTGGATGACCCATGATGTGCTTAAAGAAGCCGTCCGGGGAGATTGCGAATCGCTTCCCCACGGGTATCAGTCGCTCCAACTCTCTCGTAGTCAGAGTAGATCATTCTAACGACGAGAGAGTGAGGGAATTGGAGAGACTGATCCCGGTGGGGAAGCGCTTCGCAATCTCTCCGGACGGTTTCTTTAAAGAATACAATGTATTTAGGTAACAATTCATTTTCAAATAAGAACATATCGATATATTGCTGACAGTTTTATTACTTTATAGGTTATGTTTCTTTTTGCATTTATCTTCAAGCATTTATTAGCACTGAAATATAACCCACAAATAGTCAAACTGCCAACTAGGGTTTCTAAATCAATAGTAAAATGCAATCATCGCTCGTCTAATCTACTCGGAGCGGCTGTCCTTCGCTCGTAAAGATATCCGCTCCTAGCTGCTAGCAGTCCTTGCTGGGTAATGCGTGTAGCTGGTGTAACTGAGAGATCATTTAGATCATCCCTTTTGACCAGGATTGCAAGGTGCTCATCCGAGAAGCGAAAACGAGCATCCTTTGTTTCGATATGAATCGTTTCGAATCCAGCCACTATAAAACCAAATATTAGGCATTATTCTTTCTATAATGTAAGGATTTAACTAGGGTGTCGATAACAGTGACTTTAGTGCAATTATTATCCGTCTAAACTCCGACGACGGTAGCTCCGCGAAGATTGGACGAATGACAATTGCACTACATTCATTGATGGCGACACCCTAGATGCAACCGAACTCACTGGAATAAAATCGCCTGTTGAAAGGATTATACTCTCCAAACGTTGCTTTGTCGTGTATGCTTAGTTTTTGCTGGCAGCACAAGAGTTCGCAAATTTCTCCATCGGCGAGACTTTTCATATCGCAAGCAAGCTCCAAATGCACAACTCTTCTCATTATTAAGCGAATAATCGACAGGTGCTCATTTCTCAGTTCGCCCTCTAATTTTAGCCTGAGCATTCTTCTCCTGGAGTACAGCGATACGCATTCTTGAAGGGACAATCCTTCCATTGAACTGGCCTCATGTGTCCCCTCGTTGACATAGTTCGAGCAAATGACTCTCGTGCAGCGATTTTTACGAAAAAAAAACATAGTGCTAAAAATACAAGTGCTCAGCATAATCTCAGACATTATCGCTTACTAATTACGACTTGTTGCCCATAACTTCGCCTTTAGAGAGCAATTCTTTAAACAATCAATTGTGAGCGAAGCCTCTGCCATCTTGTAGATTTGTGGAGAATGCGAATCGATTATGCCCTTATATCGTTTGGAGACTAATCTTGTTGCATCCAAGTCTTTCGACGGAAGATATTCGAATATTAGAGTGAGCGCATCACACGGAAGGTCATTCATGTGCATGGCGATTGGATTTTCTAAACGTTGTTATTTCGTAGTTAAGAACGTCTCTTATTTGACTAACATACCCGGAGCTGTTGTCTCTACGATCGATGTACAACCGATCCGACTGAATTTAACGAATGAGAAATGCCATATGCTACAGATTTGGAAACTCTATTACTGACTGAGTCGAATTGTATAAAAGCGCAGCAGGAAAATAAATTGCTGGAAAAATCGAATAGAAAGAATGGTCAAATGAATGATAATGACCCAAATCCACTCATATTAATCCATGGCGTCTGAATGGCAAGCGATCAAAATGGGGGCGCAGCCTGCGGTTTTATCACTGATTTCGATCGATATGACTCGATGTTGGCGAAGTTTCACTTCGGTTTTTTTTTATATTGCCGAATCATTCCCACTAAACTACAGACTAGAAAACACTCATTGCTGCAGCTTTGCTCATCTTGGACATTTGCTCCATAAAGGTGAAGTTGACCGTTAATGATGGCGCAATTGTTCAAAGTGTTCGTGTCGCTCATCCGATTATCGACATATTCGTCATTTTAGCTGTCAGTCTTCATGCATCCCTCGGATGTTGTCATACCTTATACTTCTGATATCTAATACTTCTGCAGAATGCTGAACGTGTTGTCTCTTGTGATTAGAGTCCGTTCACTTTCGAAGTCAGTCACTGATAAAGAATTCCCTGTGTACTCTTGAATGACAGATAGGGATCCACTCATACCCCACTCCTCTCCTGACAATGGACTGTGCTCTCTGTGTCTACTGCACATAAATGATAGAGACGACTGCCCGGCAGAGATTAGTGAGGGCAGAATACTCTGATTGCACCCTAGTTGACTCTGGGCGTGAGAGAGTCGACAGCTCAGACGAGACGAATGGAGAATGACAAGAAATGACGGGTATCGCGAACCGAAGCGTCCTAGGCACTTCGTACTTCCTTCTTCGAACTTTGTCGTTGCAGAGGAGAAATGTCGCTCGCCCACCTGGCGTTTGAGGTAAACAACGTTTTTATGACTTTCGTGGCCACGGAATAGTCGAAAGTCACAAAAACGACTATTAGTAATGTTTTTGTGGCCTTTTTTAACTTTCGCCTATTTTTTATATATTTTTCAATCTTAGACAATCGTCGCTAAAGAGAGCGAAATTATCCATTGCATTTGGGCTGCGAATTGTTGTATTCTAATGTACCGTAACCTCAACTACCGTGATCCAGGTTCCCATCATGCCTGCAGTTCTGAGGCGAGCGTCCGGTGTGGGCGGACGGTTCTCACGACTGAAGGACACGCACGCGGTTGTGTTGCTTGGGTGGGCAGGTTGGTGCATGTTTTCGAAAATGTTTTTAGGTTTACTAAAATGGAATTTTTTGCATTTTTCATTCGCCTAATTCCCTCTGAGCTGGTATCTACCACATGGGAAATGCGTCCGCTCCTCGGAGATTAGACGAATGAGATTGCACTTTCTAGGATATAATAACATTTTTTTAAACCCGAGTAACTGCAATAGCCATCAAGCCATCGCAATACTGTATTGCTGAAATTTTGGTATCTATACTAAAATTGAGAAAAGCGAAATTGGATCATTCCAGCATAATATGTTGAACATAATCTTTTGAATGTGAAGCTCTTCCCTTATAGCTGGACAGGATTGTTGTTGAAACGAAATTGTGTGAAAAGCATTCATAGTAGTGATGGCTGAGTGATTCCCTGCAGGATGAATCCCAAGCGACGCGAGTCTCATTTCATGTTTTGATGAATCCGAGCGGTCGTGCGGTCTCATTTTTCGGAATCATGTGAGTCC